>VIAU01000064.1:0-13750 GCA_009618085.1 Bathycoccus sp. SAG3 | reverse complement strand
ATAACCGAAAAAAGCTTCTTCCCTTACGCCGGCAACTTATTCGCGGTGATCAACTCCAATTTGCGTTGCAAAAACGCCGACGCGCACAAGAACAAAGTGCACATTCCAAACATTGCCGATAACGGAAACAAAGCGACGTTATACAAAATCACGCACACGAACAGGTTCAAAGGAATGCGAAAAAAATTCATCACAGTCGAGCGAACGTCTTCGGGAACGTATTGTGCTCTCATTTTCATCATTGAAGGCCAGAAAATACCAACCATAAACTCAAAAACGAGGAACCCGAACAACTGCAACTTGCCTTCGAACGTGATTGGTCCGCCTTTATATCCGCCCGAGCCCAACTCGAACGTTTTAATAAACACTGGAATGGATAACGAGCACGCGGAGATTAAAAACACCGATTGCATGTATTTTTCAACTCTCAAATCCGTTCTCGCCATCAATCTCGAAGACATGGATGAACCAATCATGCACGCCACCATCATAGTGGCAAAAATCATCCCGTGTGGAATATCCTCGCCATTTGGCGATAACGCCGGCGTCCATAAAAACACGAACGAGTACATCGATGCTTCAAACAAAGACTGCATCGCCCCCAGGTAAAAAATTTTCTTGTCCGAGAAAATCGCGTTGTACGCGGTCGAAAATGACTGCTGTAAATTCGCATTTTCGACGACGTCGCCGGTATTTTCTGACCACGTGAGAAAAATAATCGCGCCACCAATGGCCAAAAAGCAAGTCGCTGCATCGAACGGTGCCACAGGACCCAAACTCATATCAGTCACTAAATAGTTCGCCACTAATCCAGAAACGATAGAGACCAATCCATTTCCTAAGAAGATGGCTTTCGAGAACGTTTTGTCTAACCAATCAGCTTCATATCCTCGTTTGAAGTGCTCCGCAACCAACCACGACTCAAACACCGTGAACAACAAACTCGTCGCAATGCCTCCAAAAAATCTCCCGAGCATTAAAACGTAATAATCCGACCAGTGCTTGGTCACGCAGCTCGCGATGTACGTCACCACGTACACTAACGCCGCCGCTTTCCTCCCATGCTTATCCGCCATAGAGCCAACCACCGTTCCGAAGATCATTGAACTCCCAAATCCAGCGATGAAGAGTTTCCCGATATCCCCGGTCGTGTATCCGTAGTGCTGATACAACGCGTACACGTACGGGCCTTGCAACCAATCTCCAGCCATCATCAGCGAATACACGAGCAAATAGTTGTTTCTGAAATTTACGAAAGAGGAAGGCATTTGCGTTTTTTCCTTTTGCGTGAACTTTTGGAACTCCATCACCGTGCAAAGAACGGCGAGGACGCCAAACTGCGTCCAGTAATACCCTTCCATTTCTTCGTCGCGTAAATCCAGAGAGCCGCCAACCAAGAGAGGGCACGACGACGCGCGAAGAAATGGAGCGTTTTTTTTTCGGGGAGGGAAGGCGGGGGTTGGAGAGGGGAGTGGGGAGGGAGAGTTTTTACGGTCCTTGTAAAATGTTTTTGGGAAAAGAAGCCCACCCCCAAATACTCTTTTGCCAAATTAATGCCAAAGGAGTCAGTCAACCGCCCTCTTTTTTTGGGTTCCTTTTGTTTTGTCCTCCTCCGCTTTTTTCAAAAAAAGCCACACGAAAAAAAAAAAAAGAAAAATTCAAAAACAAAAGAGAAAAACACACCATCAAACATCATTCATCATCATCATCATAATAATAATATTCGCGCAAAAGTCGTTCTTCTTTTGTTCGCATTCGCACAGTTCGTTCGGTGCGAGTGGTGGAAAAAGAAGAGACGGAGGAGAGCGCTCGATTTTTTTTTCGCTTCGATTTAAAATCGATTCTCGACTCGAATTAAAGCAAACCAAAAATGGACGAGGAAGACTTAGACGCGCTCATAGACGATGAGAACGAGATGGAGACGTACATCGACGAAGACGAAGAAGACATGGCGTTTTTGGCGGAACAAGACGACGAGGGAGAAGAAGCCGGAGCAGCGGGGACCCAAAATCCACCCGGGACGCAAGATTTGGATTGGTTGGAGAACGAAGGGAACGACGACGGTGCCACGCAAAATTCAAATAAACGTCCATCTTCTTCGAAAGAAGATTTTGAAACTACCACTATCAACGCGAATGATGATGAAGGCGAGATCGCGAGGGCGAAAAAGCGATTGACGAACCCAACACCGTCTTTGACGGAGGAAGAGCTGGCGAAGGAATTGGAAGAAAAGAAACGAAAACGGGAAGAGTTGGAAAGGAAAGAACGAGAATTGGAGTTGGAACTTTTACGATACAAATCCGTCGCGAGAAATGCTCCGCCTTTGTTAACATCAGCCGAGGCCGTTTCGGCGGGATTTAAAGTCGTGAGCGTTACCGATCCGAAAGATGTTACGAAGAGAGTGTATTTGAAAGTTGAGGAGTATCCATTGGGGGAGCTGGATGGTGATGCCAATGGTGAAAATGATGTTTTGTTGAGCGAAAACCAACTGGCGCAAAAGAAAGGAAAGAAAGGGTACGACCACGCTCGGGCGACGATCAATCGCATTCACTTGTTGAACGAACCAATTAACGACATGTTGATGGAAATTGAAGAGAAAAAATCAGCCGCGTTAGCAGCTAGGTTGACGGAACAAGCGAACAGAGAGAACACGATGCCTACAGAGGAAGAGATGCGAAACGCAGAAGAAGAAAAGATGAGCCCAGAAGACTACGCCGAGATGCAAAGAAAGAAAAAGAGAATTAAAGAGCTAAAAGCGAAAATTGCCAGCTGGTCGTGGTTGACGAAATATGCGCCGAGAAAGTTTACTGATTTGATTTCCGACGAACGATCGAATAGAGAGTTGTTGAGATGGTTAAAAACGTGGGACAAAATCGTGTTTAACAAAAATCCGCCGGATAAAATGATGCATCACTCAATTATTAATCCGGCAGTTATGACTGCAAGCAACGGCCAAAATAGTAATAATAAAAGCAGCAAATATCAACAAAAAACGGAAGAAATTTACGATGCATCGGGAAGACCGATGAAGAAAATAGCTTTGGTTTCCGGTGGTCCTGGTGTTGGCAAAACGACGCTCGCACACATTGCGGCAAAACACGCAGGATACCGAGTTGTCGAAATTAACGCTGCGAGTACGCAGAAATCGTCTGATGGTCTCATTAAAGCCATTAAACAAGCTGTAGAAATGCGGTCGGTATTGGAATCGATGAAAGGAATCTCCGTTTCAACAAAAAATAGTAGCCAAAATGCAAGGCCAAACTGTTTAGTTATCGATGAAATTGATGCCATCTGTGACGGAAGTGAAGGTAAAAGTGCTATGAGTACTCTTTTGAAACTTGTTAACGGAACTTTAGGTGGCAAGAATAATTCGAATGGTCCATTGAACCGTCCGATTATTCTCATTTGCAACGACATGTATTCGGCGGCATTGCGGCCGTTGAGAGACGTGTCGAAGCTCGTCAGGATGCGACCGCCAGTAGCAGCGAGAGTCACCGGTAGATTAAGAGAAATCAGTGTAAAGGAGAAAATTTCATCCGATCCAAGAGCGCTCAGTCAGTTGGCAGAGACGTGTGAATTGGATATTCGCGCGTGCTTGAACCATTTACAATACAAGTCGCTCGGGAGAGCGAAATTTACCATGGCGGATGCTCCTATTTCCGGCGAGAGTAAAGATATTGGTGCGAAAGCGTTGGAGATGATGCGCGATATATACAGAGGTAGACACACATTCATGGAGAAAACGTATCCGGGACCGGAAAAGCATTTCAACTGGATGTACGATAGATTTGAAACGTTTGGAGACGACAATTTGTTGTTAGAGTCCACTTTTGAAAATCTTCCCAACGCGAAACTCCAGGATTTAACGATGGAAAGTTTTGCATTGGTGTCAAAGGACATTTCTAATGCGGATATTTTCAAAAGTTCATACCGAACTAATTCGACGGATTATTTCTACGGTCAAATCGCTTCCGTGCACCATCGCGCGAGTGGCTGCAGTACCATGGATTCCATCGAGTTTCCAAAAATCAAAGCTGCCGAGAGAGAGTTTCAAAGGAAAAGAGAAATCACGAAGGAATGGATGAAGAAAGCAAAGACCGATGCGCGATCTATTTCAATGCGCAAATCCAGTCCAATTGACGTGTTACCATACGTTTTGACTATTATTGCTCCTGATGTTGGCAGAGCTGCAGGGTACGATTTCATGTCGCAAAATGAGTCGAAGGAATTGAAACGCGCGGTCGATGTGACGCGTTCAGTTGGTTTGACGTACGCGAAACCATCGTTGAAAGGCTCTTTCGATCGAAAGACGTACTGTGCTGGTTTACATTTACAGCCGGCGATTAACGAACTCGTAAAATACGGATGCGGCGTTCCTGGAATGGAGTCGAAACCAATCTCTGCGAATGGCGTCGCGATCCGCATGTCTCGCGAGGAATGGATAGCGCAACGAAACGCAATGAACGATGAAAAAGAAAAGTTAAGAAACGAAAAGCTCGTCGACCGTCGAGAGCTCGGTCCTAATGCCCGAGAATTGGTCGCCCGAGAAGTTGCTATGGATGAAATCCGCGAACGCGCGAGAAACTTCGATCCAGAAAGCGTATTTACACCAGATAAAGGAGGCCAAGGTGGCGAAAAGAAGCAGTTCAGGAATCAAAACGTCGTAAACCTGCCTCATTCTGCCGCGTATGATGAGATGAAGAAAGCTGGCAACGAGAGACTCGAGCTCGGCTTCGCCGGCGGGAATAAACACAAAATGACCGTGAGTACTAAACTGAAGTCTTTGACGACAGTTGGTGTGACCAAGTACAAATACAACGAAGGCTTTACGAATGCTTTGCGAAGAAAGGTGTACATGAAAGATTTATTTCCGGGAATGGTGGAAGAAGAAGATTGAAGGCGAATACTAGTAGAGAAGAGGCGATGATGGTGTAGTTAAATCGGAATATTCAGCGCGTGCTTTATTTCTTCACGAGTTCTTACGTTTTTCAAAACAACTCTCTCTAAGCATCATCTCAAAAAAATAACGCGCAGAACATAAGTACATATATATAAAGACGATATGTTCGCGCGAGCTCGGTTTGTTTGCACTCCATCGATATCTTCGTCGTGTTCGACGTCTTCTGCTCGTCTTTCCCGACAGACTTTAACGAGCAGACGAAGTTTAAATTCTCTTCAACAAAAACGACGTCATCCGGAGGTGATTCCTCAGAGAAAAAGAGAGAAATGTACCCACGCGGCGTTGGCAAACGCGGACATCGAGCGCGCTCGAGGAGGTGATTTTCGCGAAGCTGCCGAATGCTTCGTCGACGCTTTCTTCGTGAATGGTAAATCGAATATAGACAATCGAGAAATTGGCTCTTTAGAACGCGCCCAGACGTCTGATTTATCTAAAAGATACTCAAGTGCGAAGAAAGGGGCGATGTTTATCGTGCGAGACGACGAGACGTGCGATTTGTTGGCGTGTGCTGGTGTAGAGTATCGACGATATTTAGGCGATTACGACTATGAAAACGTTCCGAATGATGTAGATAGATTCTCACTGGGGTCTGCAATAACGGTACCAATTATTGCCAACTTGGCCACCTCTCGAAAGGCGAGAGGGAAAGGCTATGCCAAGGCGTTGGTGAGAGAGTGTGAAAAGGAGGCGAAGAATAACGGTTTCGAAGAGTGCGCCTTGATTGTAGAAAGTACGAATAGTAAAGCTCGATCACTGTATAAGAAAATGGGGTACAGAGTCGCGAAAACGTTGAAAGATCAAAACGCGTTGAAGATGCAGAATGATGGGAAAGCAAGAGTTGTCAAGGTGACCACATTGTTAATGAAGAAGAGTTTACTCAATCAAAGACAGGGTATCGATGTGGAGAGTCTTATCGTTCCAATTGGCGCGGCAGTGATATTATATGTGTTGAGCGGGAACGATGACCTTCGAGAAGCTATCTTTGGCTTTCTTGGCACTTCGTAAAGAACACACCACGAAGAACATTGCAACACCAACCTTGAGATAAGTAAATAGTAAGCATGCGTTTAGAGATTTTCATCTGATTTAATTTATATAATTACGAAGTTAATATATTAATCTTTCCGGAGGCAATAAGTCCCCGAAGTAGCTGCCTCTAAAGAGCTAAATTTATTCATTTATCAAGTTTACGTACCGTGGTACCACTGGTACCGTGGTACGGTACGTTAATTCTCACTCATCTATTTTTTTTATTTATTTTCTTTCTTCACAAAATGTTCTCTTTCTTTTTGCGCATGCTGTTGTGGCTTAGCGTATTTTCCTTGTTCATAGTCATCATCATACCTCGACTTTCTTTTTCGCTCTTTCTTTCTTAAAGTCCTCCAAAGTTTTGAACTTGGTTTCCATGATCTCTTTCAAGTCGTCTCGCATGGTTGGTTTCTCCGGGCCTTTATAGTAAAAATGGAAAGCCCAAAACTTTTCCAATCCGTATAGCGATCCACTCTCGTAATCTCTCAATGCATACTCTTCAAAGTCACGATATATCGCAGTTCGAAAACGTGTTTCTAAACCGTATGAATAGAATCTAAACAAGCATTGCAAACCATAGTGATGGTTTGCTCGAGCGTCTTCCTCGGCGAGACGGCAGAACTCTTTGTACATCTTCACGTTGAAAGTTTGCCTCAAAAAGTAACTCCAAAATCGAAACAAAGTGTTCATTTCCTCCGATTGACCGCAACCCATTCGCTTACGCTCTTCGATGCAACTTTCGTGGAAGGCCTTGTACTTCTGTTGCTTAAAGCCATTCTCTTCCAACAAGGCATGCGATATGTGCGAAGGCGAGTCTCCTGCTCTTCTTTGCTGCGCCTCTTGATGTATTTGGGAGCCAATTTTAGGGGAAAACGAACCCATCAACCAGCCGATGTCTTCGCGTTGCGACTGTCCATCTTTAGGAAGCGATGAAGGGAAGAAGTTAGCCATATCTTTCTTCCAAGAGCCAGTGGCAGAATTTTTCACTGGGGTTGATATTGCTTGTGTTGTACCTGACCCCACAATAGGTCTTGCTGCCGAGCTCCCAGTGGTACTTCCCGGCCCATGACGTGCTCCCTTCTGCGTAACGATCATAAGTCGGCCGACATCTACGTCGTTCATATCATCCTCTTCGTATTCGTCGTCGGTATTTTCATCGTCAGACTCGTTATTGTTATCGCCAAAGTCTTCATCCATCTCGAAATCATCCGCCTTCGTCGGTGCTGAATCTGCTGGTGCTGCCGCTGTTGCATCGCTATCGGCGGGTTGAGCCACACCTGCTGATCCATCAGCAGATAACAACCAGTTTCGCCATTGATCGCCACCGACTCGAATCGCATCCTTAGCGTCGTTAAATTCAACCACCGTCGATCCTTGCAACGCTTCTGATAACGCAGTCGGATCAGGAGTAAGCATACGTACTCTGTTGAAGGCTCCAATCACAGAGAGTGCAATCCAACCTTCCTTCGGGTCCATCTTTTGTCTAAGGAATAAGTCGCGGCATAAGTTATCAACCGAGAAGTAGTATTCAACTTGCCGTTTCAACGCTGCCAAAACCTGAGCTCTAGTCGCTACTGGGGCTGCCATATTCTGCGGATAATACCCGTAGCCTTGCGGTGGCATACCTCTTCCTCGCACGGGATACCCTTGAGGCATGTAACCAACGTTGTAAGGTTGTTGGTTGAAACCTCTACCACCGTTCATGCTTCGCCCTCTGCCTCCTCTTCCTCTACCAGAGTTATCATTATCGCCTCCTCCTCTTCCTCTTCCTCTACCTCCGCTACCATATCCAAACTCGCCGCCGTGATCTGATCCAGTAGATCCTATAGAACCATTCCGACTGTGTCTACCAGCACCTCCAGTTCGCCCTCGTCCTCGGGCTTTGATGTTCGTATCGACACCGCCTCTGCCCGGACCGGTTCTTCCACCAGGGGTGGTTCTTCCACCCACAGCAGCATTTGCCGGTCGATTGTTGTTGGTATTGTTCGCATTCAGATTGGTATTACTGTTGTTGTTATTGTTGTTGTTATTGTTATTGTTGTTGTTATTGTTGTTGTTGTTGTTTTGATTATTTTTGTTTTTGTTTTTGCTTGCTTTCGCTTCGCTAGTTTCGCTGTTGCTGTTATTATTGGCATCTTTTACACTTACGCTCGCGCCGTCCTCACCCGATTTCTGGCTCTTTTTTGAACTCGAGTTTGAAGTGCCTTTCGTTCCATTTTCCGCCGCTGCTGCTCTCAATAACTCGCTTTCTGCACCAGTGGGCACCGCAGTTTCGTCCCCTAACGACGGCCACACTGCATTTTCCGCGACTGCTGCAGTCGGACTCGATCCAGGCGTTCCTCCGCCGAGTTTTACTCCTCCCCACGCCGGTTTCGCAGGGGCTTCCGCCGGCACTAAGTTTATTGGTTTCTCCTTCTTATCTCCGCCTTCTTTCTTGTTATCGGACGAGTCTTTGTTATTAGAGCTATTGTTATCGTTGTTACTTTTATTCTTCTTCTTTTTGCCCGAAGATTTATTATTATTATTGTTGTTGTTGTTGTTGTTGTTATTATTGGAACCAGAGTGAGGTTTGTTGTATTCCATCGTATCATCATCTAACGTATCCTCAACTTTTTTCTTCCCGCCGCCGAACAAAGACGCGAACGATGTCACGGCCGCAGCCGCCATGCTCCCGACAGTCGTGGCGCCCGATTGGCCTTCGCTCGAACCCGATTCTTTATTCTTCTCTCCCTCTGGTTTCTTTTCCATGGCTGCAGCGGTCGCCCCTCCGTTATCTTTCTCCAATGATGATGCGTCTTTTTTCGTCGTCTCTTGTTTTGTTTGAGCGGAATTTTCAGCAGCTCCTTGTGAATTCTTTTTCTCATCCGCAGCGGCTGCCGGCGAGCCGGAGGACTGCTTGAGAACGTTCGCCCACGGCGCGGACATTTTTTTACTACAACGGATGAATTTGTCCCCAAGAATCCACTCTTTCTCAGTGAGTTTCTCGGTCGCTTCTGGGTGTTCTACGCGTTTGATTTACGTTTTCTGTTAGCGATTTTTCCGGGCCTGAAATGGAAAGAGGGAGCGAAATGTACAAATGCGTCTCTCTTTGTGAGAGCAAAAAAATAACTTTTCTGTCTCACCGAGGGTCTCGCGAACCGTGTTCTGTCAACAACCTCACACAAACGCGTTCGAAAGTATTCAAAGTCCGCGTTTTAGCGAGAGGTGCTCGGGGAATGTGTACAAGCGAAGCCCACACGCACTTTGGGTAAAAAAAGTAAAGAAGCCGCAGAAGCAAAATTTCCGTCTCTTTTTCTTCTCTTCCTTGTCTTCCTACCTGCCGGCAAATTCGGATTAAATATTACGTGCGATTTTTTTTTCCCTCTCGTCTCGCTCTCTCTTTTTCTCTCTCTCGAACGAAAACGTCTCGTCCTCGTCGAACAAAAAAAAAACAAAAAAAAAACAAGACAAGACAAGTGTCAGAGGAACTGCTCTATGATTGATTCTACTCTGCGCTTATAACAAAGCAAACTATGACTATATATCTTTAATCAGATTCTTATTATTCTTTCACGTCCCCCTCTGCTCCGCTCTTTTTTACATTCTTCCCTTCTTCAGCGCCGCCTGCTGCTGCGTCGTCCTTAGACGATACTACTTTTCTTTTCACGCGGCGCTTGACCACTTTTCGCTTCGTAGGAGAACCACCCTCATCGGTTGGCGTTTCGACTTTTCGAGAGCCCAACTTTTCGGCTAAGCGTTTAGATTCCGCATCCGAAAGTGATGATGCTTTTTTCCTCGTTGAAGATGCAGATCTTCGAGGGGACTTTGCTGACACTCGGCGAGTTCCCGGAGCGACCGGTTGTATCACGCGAGAGGAGGAGGAAGAAGTTGACAGTTTCCTCCGTTTTGGAGCCGAAGACGCCGATGAATGAATAGAAGGAGAAGAAGAAGAGGAAGAAGAGGAAGAGGGTTTTTCAAAATCCATACCGTATGGACTAAATGTAGTTGAGGAGGAGGAGGAGGACGACGACAATCTCGTACCATTTTCCTTCATGTCGGGGGCATCGAGTTCCGACATGAAAACGTCCGTTCCCAAATCTCTCAGAGACGCTTCTTTTTGCGTACCAGCAGTCAACTGCTTCATGGTTAAACCAGCGTGCTCGTAAAGAAGATTTGCCACGTACCCGCGTCGAAATTTACCTCTTTCTGGTAACTTTTTCCAAATGAACCATGGTATTTGAATGAGTGTCCAGCCTTGCTTTGTCAAAACGGCTTCTCTCAAGTTATCGCCACCGATTCGAACAGTGGGTTGGTTTGACGAGTAATGAGTCGGTCCATCGGCTTCGATGCAGATCTTGCGACCTTTCAAAGCGATATCCAAAGAATATAAGCCACCGTCACTGAGGAATTCGAGCTCATGAGGGACGCCCATTTCTGAAAGCGTCGACGAGACTTCTTGTTGAAACCCAGAAATTGTCACGCACGTTCTCGTGATTTCCATCCAATTCTTCCTCGCCTCACGCTCCAACTCCGGGTACATCAATTTCCCGTTCGTCGAAAGGATCTCGTATGCAAAATGGGCTTGGTAACCTTGATTCATGGCTTTATGGTGAACTGGTCCTCCCGTAACGAGCATATCCTTATCAGGCACGAACTGTTCAACCTTCAACGTGGCAAATTTTTTACGAAACACTTCAAAAACGCCCTTTTCATCCATAAATCCCATATTTGCAAGTGCCCAAATAGAAGTCGTTAATGGTTGGACGCGGACTCGATCCCATTGTCGCATCAACGCATGCACGAGTGCGAACACTACTTCTTTTGGAATTTTCAAACCTAAAGTTGACCATGACCACAACATTTGTGAGATCCCTTGGACAGTAAATTGATCATTTTCAGCTTCCATCTTCGCTCTTTTACTCATGGCTTCCACGAAATCATTGTCCGGTAAATACCTTATGAGTGCCAAGCTTCGCATGTAGTTGACGATGGGTTGCGTACAATTTTTGTTCTTTTGATGCGGATTGTACGTCACTTTGAGCCATTCGGTCATTTCTCTCATCACGTGTTGGAAGTACCTGCCTCCGTCGCCTGGAGTGGCACCGATTTGCGCCATCCCGTAAATTCCATTCACGAATACCATGACTGTAAGCGTCTCCTCTGTGTAAACATGGGGTATTCTCACGGAGTCCGAGGTATCTTCTGTATCCCACTTTTCTTTAAGCATCGTGCACTTCCTTTGTGTTTTCGCTAGATAATCCACAAATCTTTGATTTGGTCGAAAATTTTTAAACTTTGTATACGCCCAGAACGCGTTGCAATTTTCCACCATCGAGTGCTCCCACAATTTTTTGTCCCACCTCGCACTCATTCGATTTAGAAAATCGAGTTCCGGCTCGTACTCTAAGGTAGCATAGGCCCAAAGAGTATTTGCAATGCCCTGCATAAACATCGTTTCAATTTTTGGTTCGAGCAGGTCTTCAATTCGCTTAAGTAAACCGCTCGGTGGCGTGTAAACTTCATGGCCAACTACATCTTTCAAATGTGCGAGAGCCCAGAGTATATTCGTGAGCGACTGAATAGACCAAATCTTTGGATCGTTGAATATACTTTCCGTCATGCTGTGAAGGAACATGCCAGCAAGATCTTTTCCCATGTCAAATCTGATTTGCGCGCACGCCCACAAAATATTGGAAGTTTCTTGTGTCTTGAAGTTGCCAGCGCCAAAACCATAATCTGAAGATCTGCGCGGTTGCCCTAAATGCATTGCAATGCCCTTTCTAAACGCTGCTGCCGGTTCCGGTCCAAGTCTATAACGAAGTGTGCCATATGCCCACAAACAGTTGGCAACTCCTTGGGGAACATACCCGTCCATGACAAACAAGTTCAATCTTTCGATGGTATCTAAAAGCTCAGTTTTGAGTGTCAGCGGAATTTCCTCCGTAGGAATGCCCCCATACATTCTATCCACACAATAATAATCTCTTTTCTGGTAAACCTCCTTTGACTCGTCGACTTCGACGGGCCTACCGGAACAACTCATGATTGCATACGCCCAAAGCACGTTCGAAACGTTTTGTCCGATAAAATTCGAATAATTGTTCTCTTTCGCGCAATTCACGTACTGTTTAAACAGAATTGTCGTGAGTTCGTTTCCCTGCAATCGAGTTTGCACGCCGCAGTGCGCTAGTCCCCAAAGTATATTCGCGTATTCACGGCTCATAGGAGTTCCGTAATCAAGTGCAGTTCGTGTTAAGCTCTTTGGATTGTCCCCTCTCGGTACCATCGCTTCTAAGCGCAACAGCAGCATTTGAAAGACTTTGTTCTCCAAAATGTTTTGGCACGTCTGGATGATGTCTTCGTTAGTTGCAAACTTGTTCTCCCCTACGGTATTATCTTCTTCTACTAAACTTCTAGCGTTTGGATTTACTTCTGTCATCGAAATCGGCCCTGTGCTACTAGAAGTTCGAAGATATTTGCTATTGCGAACAAAAGTCCCACATTTGTGTATCGCCGTCGCTACATTCACCACACTAAACTCTAGAATGTGAGCTTCGATATAATTCAGTAACGCTTTTATAGTTGGCATCTCTCTTATCACGTCATTTCTAACCACATAAGGCATTTTCAACTTTGGCGTTCCTAGCAGTTTGCCTTGGTGTCTCATTATCTCGTTTTCCGTTCGCTTTGTCTTTTTTTGCTGCTGTCCCGCCGACGACGCCGACGACGCCGACGACGATGACGACGATGGTGATGAAGTTTTACGCGGTTGTCGTTCGTTTGAAATATCTCCGTACGCCCCGCTTGATTCTACTCGGCGTTGTACGTAGCTTCTCGTGCTAACCTCTTCTTCCTCTTCCTCCTCGTCGTCGTTGTAGTTGTTATCACCCGATTTCCTTCGTTGTTGACTCTTGCTTTCACTGCTAGTTGTTCTCTTTTTCTCTTTCTCTTCTCCTTCTGTATTCGATGAATCACCACCACCACCACCGGATGATGAATCGCGTATCGCGTGCGTCGTTATTACGGCTCTCTTTGTTCTGTTCTCTCTCGAAACGCTGCTGCTCAACGGTCCGAAACGATGCGCTTTATCTGATGGGTGACTCGTCCCATCGTCATCCAAGACGCGTTGGTGACTCACACCACTCCTAAAGACCAGAGAGGAAGACGAAGAAGAAGCCGAAGAAGAGGACATCGCTCTCGTTCTGTTTTGCCATCTCTCATCAGTCCTCGCGAGCCTGCTCGCTGGTAGTATTCGCGAAGACAAAGACGTCGACGTCTTCCACGAAGTCGCTCGAGGAGAGAGGGCGAACGTTACCGGCGACGCCTTGTGTTGCTGCTCGAGCTGCTGGTGGTGAGAAGAGGACGACACGCTCGTCGTTGCCGCCACCGGCGCACCGCACAGCACCGCCGAATGAATCATCTACTCGCGTAAAAGAAGAAGAAGAAGAAGAAGAAGAAGAAGCGGGTGTTCGTCCTATCGGTCTCTCAGTCTTCCTTCCTCGCGTAGATGCTAATTTTTATATGGCGCAACGGAAAGAGAAAAACAAAAATTCTAGGAGGAAGAAGATAAAACCGCTACCGGCGCTATCTAACTAAAAGTATTCAATCTATGCGCTTTGATGTGTTGGAGAGTTTCCATTTATATAACTTTATATTTATGTAGTATCGGTTCTCTTCGATCCCGCTCTTTGATCTCCCTCCCTATTTTATTCTTCTGCTCTTTCGCCGCGCACCTTGTCTCTCTCTCTCTCTCTCTCTCTCTCTCTCTCTCTCTCTCTCTAG
>VIAU01000063.1:0-13802 GCA_009618085.1 Bathycoccus sp. SAG3 | reverse complement strand
TCCTCCTCCTCCTCCTCCTCCTCCTCCTCCTCCGTGATGATGATGATGACGATGATGATGGTCTCTCTCTCGTCGCGTCGTGTGCCCGTGCGCTGCGTGGACGACGAGACCAAACGAGACGAAGAGAAGGACCAGGCCAGTCGTCGAGCCGACGCCTGCGACGCCTCCATCGTCTTTCCTCGTCGTCGTCGTCGTCGCCGCCGCCGTCATCTCACTCAACGCGCAGCTCTTCTCTGTTGTGTACTACTACTACTCCACGATATATTTGTGTGTAAGTTTTTTTGGAAGAATAGGAGGTCGTTTTTTCAGCCTCAAGTGTTGCCACTCTTCGTTTTCTTTTTTTCCCGGGGAAAGAAAAAAATAAAGGAGGGTTTAAGGTATCATGAGAGGGCAAAAAGACGTCTTTTTTTCTCCCTTATTTAAAATGACTTTTTGTGGGGGAAAAAAAAAGGTATTCGACACACAACAACAGAAAAAGGCAGAGGTCCTCCTTATTGGGTGTCGTGTCCGTGCGCTCTTTGGAGACGACGACGCAAACGACGACGACGAGGAGGGGGAGGATGAAGACCGTCGCCACCGCCAATGGCATTGGCGCCGCCACCACAACAGTCCGATCATCGAAAGGAGAAACGGAACCACTTTTAGTAGCTGGGGGTGGTTTTAACAACGTCGAAAAAAAAGGCCGCGCGGGGACTTTGACGACCAAAGCGATGACGATGCGTCTTCTCGTCGCCGCGGTGGTGGTGGTCGTCTCTGGCGCCGCGGCTCTGACAACAAAGACGACGAGGAAAGAAGGCGCGGAAGACGACGCGAGAAGAACCACGCGAGGAGTAGTCGCGGTGTCGTCTAATAAAGCGCGACTCGGAACGATGTCGAACGATGTCGAAGACGCGAAAACGTTCACGTTGCACACCGGATGCAGTCCAATGGAGAAAGTGATGCCGATGGTGCGAAAACGCTTTCGAACGAACGAGAACAATACCGACGACGCGAACGACTTCGACGACGACTTCGACGACTTTGACGCGCAATACGATTGGTCGCGGAAAATAGGCGCGAAATTAGTGCTGAAAGACGACGACGACAACGCCGGAGGGAACGATTTTAGCTTCGAGAAAGGCATTCCGATGGAACAGACGTCGTGCGGAGAGTACCGCGTGACGACGAGGGCGATGAAACGAGGCACCGCGTTTGGGTTCGCCTTGTATGAAATGCAGATAACTGCGGGAGAGAGCGCGTCCGAAAAGAACGTCGCGTCGCAGTTGGGACGGTTACTCCATTACGAAAAGCAACGGAAAGAAGGCGAACATTTCGTCGGCGCCGCGGTAAAAGATATCGGGTGTTTGACCTCTGATCCGAAAAGAGTCGATACGCGGTGCCCGTGGGGCGAAAGAGGTGGCATCGTCGGTGGGTACTCGGACGCAATCGCGGAAGACGAACACGAACATCCGTTTGGTATGCGCGAGTGCACCTTCAAGTACGAATACGGCGACGTGACTTTTTATAATCGAGTGTTTGACGGGAAACAACTGGAGTACGTGTGGGGAAGTTGTTTGGAGTCGTGTCCGGCATTTACAACGCATCCGTTTTGTAAGGCAAAAAGTAAAGCGATTGAGGATACGAATGATGCCACGACGACGACAACAACAACGACAACAACAACTAGAAGAAGAATAGAAGATACTAGCAATCAAACCAGTACCGTTGAAAACACGACTAGCGACAAGGACGACGATGAAAACGACGACGACGACGACGACGACGACGACGACGACTTCACGTGCGAAAAAGGACATTACATCATCACCACCGAATCCAACGGGCAAGAGACGAAGGCATGCGGCGAATGCGCGCCCGGTTCTTTTTCGTTCTTGCCAGACGACACGTCTTGTCAATTGTGTCCCAAAGGATTTTTCCAACCGTTCGGTAAGAGCAATCGGTGCGAAGCGTGTCCGAGAGGAATGTATCAAGACAAGGAAGGTCAAAAATTCTGCAAACCGTGCGACGACGGATCGGAAATATCGCCGGACGACGCGACCGCATTGAACATGGACGAAGAACTGCGAGACGAAAGAGTGCCAAGCGGAGGAATCTCGTGGAAAACAAACGATGATTCCTCGTCGCTTTTAGGCATCGCCAAGCATCGCAAACAAAGAATAATTAGCAGCAATAATCGTAAACTATTAGGTGGAGGTATCTTCGGCAAACAACACAAACAACACGGCGGGTGGTTCTCGAATGACAACGATGACGTCAACGGCGACGGCGTTGTTGACGTGAGAGACGTCATGGAACGAGAAGTTGAAGACGCGAGAGAAAAAGGTAAAGCTGCGCAAAGTAAGGACCAGTGCATCGCGTCGACCGTGTCGCCAGCTGTTGTCGTCAAAGACAAAGACAATACCGTCGCGACCAACGATGACACGAGCACTCCGATCGATGTCAACGTAACGAAGGAACTGACAAAAGATAGAGTGATTCCAACACCAACGATTCCCGCGGTAAAAGTCGTGAGCGACGAAGCGAAAGAGGTGACAAAGGAAAGAGAACCAGAAGCCACGTTTGAATCTGTGCAAGTCTCGTCCGCTCCAAACAACGATCTTCATACGGTTGTTTCTGCGGTGGATACCAAAGACACCGTTAAGCAGCGAGATTCGAACGATGGAACTGAAAAAATAGACCCAGAATTAATAGCCGACGAAGCCGCGGCGCTTAAAAACTCCGTTCGTCACCAAAAAAAACTGAATGATTTGCTTCGCGAAAAGGAAATCGACGACGACGATACCATCGTAGACAAGAAAATCGAAAAAGAGGAGAAAATCATCGAAACGTTCGATAAAGTAAACGGCAAAGAACGCGAGAAGATTGAACAGACGTTAGCGTCTGCGTCCGCTTCAAACGAAAACGATAATTACAAGAACTCTGTTTCCTCGTCTTCTTGCGACGAAACAATGCGTGGTACATTCGGTATCGGCTACCGTGGCTGTCAAACGACCACTCGAACTGGAAAAACTTGCATCGACTGGTCTAAACAACCGTTTGGGAGCAAATACGGCGTCGCGCACGCGAAATGGTCGCACGCTTCGCAACCCGACGCCATGGACGAAAATCCGCGCAACTATTGCCGCAACCCGAGTGCATCCGCGGATGGAATATGGTGTTACGTAGACGCGTACGGCGGTTTTGATGCCTGCGATCCAATACTGTAATACTACTATATATGTATATGTATGTATAGAGCTCCACCAAATCCCGACGTAAAGCAAAGCCTTTTATCAATACTCACCAAAGAGTACTAAAAGAGAAGAGAAAAAAATGCCTCACAATAAAACACACCTCTCTCTCTTCTCTTCTGAATCGATCCCAAACAGAGCGCATTAGTAGGTCTTTGTCGTCCTCCAATAGCTGATAAAGAGCAAAAAAAAAAGAAGGTTTTTATCGTCGTCGTCGCCATCCATGTCCGCGCCGCCGCGCGTTTTGGGCGAGAACGCGCCTTTGCTGGTCTCTGTCGTCGAAAAGAGATCCACCAAAAATGAGGAGGGCCGCGGAACACGGCCATCATCATCGTCATCATCATCATCATCGTTCGGGAAAATCCTCGCCGGCGCGGTCGCGTGCGCGTTTGTCGTCGTCGCCACCGCGATGGCAAAAACGACGACGACGACGACGGATAAAAAAACGGTGGTGTTAGGCGCGACGCCGTACTACGAAAACCCCGTGTACTCCGATCAAAACACGGATCCGATGACGGAAACGAATGTCAACGAGATGAAGACGTCAGGCATGACCATATCGTTGCACACCGGATGTTCCCCGCACGACAAACTCCCCTGGACGATCGAGGACAGAAGCGAGTGGGGAAACGAAGTCGGCGCGAAGATCATATTTAAATCCGATACGAACGATTTCACGTTCGTACGAGGCCTCGAGATGGAAAACGCCGGGTGCGGGTCGTATCACATCCATACGGATGAGTTGTTCGTCGGCACGCAGTTCGGGTTCGCGTTGTACCAGAAGAAGAACACAACGGCGCACTCAGCGACGAAAGATATCGGGTGTCGATCGGAATCGGATTCGGACCAGAGGTGTCCGTCTTGGAAATCACCGAATGGTGAAAACGGCGGATCGAGAGGAGGACCGATGGAAATGGGCGAGTGCACGTTCCAATATAAATACGGCGACGTGACGTTTTATAACCGAGTATTTGACGGCGAGACGACGGATTACGTTTGGGGCAGTTGCTTGGACACGTGCCCATCGTTTACGAGGACGCCGTATTGCGGAAAAGAAGAAGTGCCAAAAATTGGCCACATTGAGTTGAGAAAGGAAGAAAAGTGTACCCCGGGCGACTATGTACAAGCGAACGGTAAGTGCCAAGCGTGTCCAGTTGGGCATTACTCCGACAAGCCGAATGCAAGTGAATGTCAGCCGTGCGTGGCTGGTACCATGCAACCACACGAAGGCCAATCCGAATGCATCCCGTGCCCGGACGGGTGGTATCAAAGCGCAGACGGGAAGCAATATTGCGAAACGTGTCCTGGGGCGAGAGCAGACTCGTCCAGACGCAAATTACAAGGTGGCCATTTCGATTGGTCAAAGTTTGGGTCCGTCGACGGGTGGGAATGGGCCCAAAATGCGACTGAAACAGCCGTGAACAAAACCGAAAACGCGTACGACGATGCGAAAGACTCGATGAATAACACTTTAACCAGCGGTGCGGATGCCGTGAAACAATCTGCGAAGAAGACCAGCGACGCCATCTCCGACACGTTTGCGAAAACGAAAGAGAACGCGGGAGAGACCAAGGACACCGCCGATAAAGTCGTCGCGGACGCGAAGAAGAAGGCGAACGAGGCGACCGACGATGCGCAGAAATCGGCTTCGTCTGCCGTCAATGCCGTCAAGGAATCCGCTGAAACCGTCTCGCAGGATATCAAAGATGCGGCAGAGAAGACGCAAGAGAGCGTTGAGAAAGCGACGACGCGCGATCCTATAGAGAATGCAGAAGATGCCGCGAACGGCGTAAAGAAAGCGACGATTTCCGCCGAGGAAGCGGCAGAAGATGCCGCCAACGCCGCCAAGAAGAAAGCCGAAAATGCCTTCGAGGACGCGAAAGAAAACGTCGAAGGGGTGGTGACGTCTGACGCGAAGAATAAAGCTGAAGAAGATGCCTCCAACGAGAGCAAAAAGAGCGCGGTAACGGCGCAAGATGCGTCAAAAGATGCGGCAAAGAAAGTCAAAGAAGACGATAGCGATAGCAACAGCGGTGAGAATAGCAGCGAAAAAAGCGTCTCAGACGAGACGTCGGCAACAACAACGACGACGACGACGACAAAGGAAAAGCAAGAGGACAGCGGCCCTGCGACGCCGGCGCCTTCACCAGCTTCTCATACCACGTCACCATCGACTTCAACGTCCTCGAGTACCAAACGAGGTGCCACGAGCATCTCTCAGTGTCCTTCTCCGGCTTCCTCCGCGCTCGCCGCGGCGGCCGACGAGGTCTTCCCGGACGACTCGAGCGCTTCGCATCACCAAAAAGACGTCGTCGTCGTCGAAGCGTCTCAAAGCGTACGCTCAGAAGAAACACCTAGTAGTAGTATGAAAACTTTGAAGAAAAAGGAAAAATCGGGATGGTGGTGGTGGTGGTAAACGCGGTAAAGAAAGAAGTGGTGGCAGTGTACGGAAGAGTCGTCGTCCAAGGCTTCTTCCATTTCATCGGTACTACTCCTCATAATCCATCGTTGTGTTGTTTCATTTTTGTAGCCTAGTGTAGTAGTAAAACGTCGTCGTTGTAAAAAATACTGAGAATACTGTATACAATGAGAGAGGAGGAAAATTTAATTTAAAACCCTAAATTACGCCGAGTGTCTTTTCTTCTTTTCTTCGAAAGAACGACCCGCGGGGACTTTTCTTCACTCTTTTCTCCCTTGTGTTTGGTACGACGCGCTTCTGATACATCACACACACTCTATACTATTGAGAGCGCGCAAAACACGATGTCAAACAACAACACCATCGAAGAAACCGAGCGTCTTCTTCACCCGGAGACGCGCGCGTTGTTGTCGTCCATAAAACACACTACTACCAAAGCGTCGCAGCACTACCGGGAAAGGACGACGACGACGACGAACACAAAGACGACCCCATTGCGCAACTTTGTCTTGGGCGGCATCGGCGTGGCGACGGTCGCGCTCGGCAGTTACGTCTCGGGATACCGGAGTTCTTCCATCGTGGGAAATGATGCGACGACGACGACGATGCGTATGCTGGGAAACGAACAACAAGAAGAACAACAATCGAAGAAGGTGGTGCTGCACACCGGGTGCTCGCCAGTCGCGCAGGTATAGAGACGAGATGGCTTTTTTTTTTGTATCTCATCGCTCTCCAATTCCGCGGCCCGTCTCTCGATTGGATGATGATGATGATGATCTTCGTTTTGTGCAAACAACAACAACAACGCGTTCGTCGTTTCGGAAACGGGAGAAAAAAACAACTTCACTCTTCTTCTTCTTCTTCTTCTTTTGGACGTAACGACGAATAACTGACCTTTACAATACTCGCGACTCTTTATATCAACAACAACAACAACAGCTTTTGGTGGATACCTTTGGCGTGGAAGACCTGGCGGATTGGGGCGAAGTCGTCGGCGCGCGCGTGTCCATCCACGGATTAACCGGGCACACGATGACGCACGGCGGGTGTGGGCGATACGAGATCGAACAAGACGACGACGTCCAGTTCCACCACGACGGTCCGTTTGAGTTTACGTTGTTTTCGAACGACCCCGTAAACGAAGTTTCAATCAAGGAAAGAAACGCGAACGTGACGAAGCACATGACCGAGTGCACGAAAGAATTCACGTATGATGGACATAAAGTCATGCAAAGAACGTTTCAACGAGATGGAGACAGACACTTTGTCTTTGGTTCGTGCGATCATCACTGCCCGGGCTTTTACGAAGATGTTTTGACGCACTACGGAACGGCGTGCCCGGCGGACGAAAAGAGCGCCGATACGGTTTTACCGGAAAACTCTGCAGAAGCGAATACGAGCAATTGCTCTCCCGGAACATTTACAAACACAAACGGCGAGTGCGAAGAGTGTCCAATTGGGACGTACGCCGACGAGAAAGGGCTGACGACGTGTAAGCGATGCCAGCCGGGGCAGTTCAACCCGTTCCCAGAGGCGCAAGGGTGCATGGCGTGCCCGGACGGGTATTTCCAACCAAACTGGGGGCAACAGTACTGCGTCGCGTGCGATAGCGACGCCGCTTTGGGGAAGAAGGAGTTTGCTCTGCAAGGCGCCTCGAAGAGAAAGTTGTTGGGCGGCGGCTGGTGGAATTTTACAGACGACGACGACGGGAACGAAGATCAAGTAAACGACGTGGAGATGAACCACGATCAGTATCACAAATTCGGCGCAAAGTCAATGGACCAGTGCGGCACCGCGCCGACGCAACTAAGCGCAGAAGAATACAAGAAAGCGCAAGAGGCAGAAAACGCTCCAAACTTTGATGCGACGCCGGGAAGTTCGAACGAATCCACGAACGACGGTCCGAACGGCCCGGCGGCGACGGCGGTGATGACCGGGAGAACAGATATATTTGGTCACTGCGTGTGCCCGGGTACGAAACCGAAACCAGCGAGTGAATCGACTTCAAGTTCGGCCTCACCTGCTTCTGCTTCGTCTTCATCCGAAGTACAAGTGGACCCGGTGACGCATGTCGTCGCGGGCCAACCTTGTGGACCGTGCGCGGCTATCAAACCAGAAGCGAATGCAGAAACTCCAGGTCAAGAAGACGGTGCTGGTGGTGGTGGGAACCAGTCGACTCCTCCTTCCTCTACGACTCCGCCGGAAACGGATGCGACCAACGCGAATGCAGAAACTCCAGGTCAAGAAGACGGTACTGGGAGTCAGTCGACTCCTCCTGCTTCCTCTACGACTCCGCCGGAAACGGATGCGACCAACGCGAATGCAGAAACTCCAGGTCAAGAAGACGGTACTGGGAGTCAGTCGACTCCTCCTGCTTCCTCTACGACTCCGCCGGAAACGGATGCGACCAACGCGAATGCAGAAACTCCAGGTCAAGAAGACGGTACTGGGAGTCAGTCGACTCCTCCTGCTTCCTCTACGACTCCGCCGGAAACGGATGCGACCAACGCGAATGCAGAAACTCCAGGTCAAGAAGACGATACTGGGAGTCAGTCGACTCCTCCTGCTTCCTCTACGACTCCGCCGGAAACGGATGCGACCAACGCGAATGCAGAAACTCCAGGTCAAGAAGACGGTACTGGGAGTCAGTCGACTCCTCCTGCTTCTGAACAACAAACGACAGCTACCATCACCTCTACCTCCAACGCCAACTCGAATACCAACCTCCCTGCCTCGGACACGCTCAACACCGGCGAAACCATCGTGGAACAACAAACGAAAACAGAAAACGGCTCTATCATCAACGTCGAAACCGAGTACACGGCTGACGGCGACATGATTAAGACGACCACGGTCACTAACCCGTCTGGCGCGTCGGCGACGACTGTCATGAAAGTCCACAACGCTACCTACCCGGTGGCGACGTGCGACGAAATCGAGCACGGCGAATTCGGCGTCGGTTATCGAGGATGCCAAGACAAAACTAGAGACGGTCAACAATGCATCAACTGGTCAGACCAGTACGTTGCGGACGGTGAAAAACCGTACGACAACGCCAACTACCCCGAAGGCATCGAAGAGAATCCGGGGAACATGTGCAGAAACCCGGCGGGCGATAAGAGTGGCATTTGGTGCTTTACCGGAACCGACGGGAGTTGGCAAGTTTGCTCGCCGCTCATGCAATCCGAAGCGGAAAAATAATAAAACAATAATGATAATCCATCATTTTTTTTATGCATTTGTATTTCCTCCTCCCACTATGTAGCTCTTATGTTTTAAACGACGACAACGACGATATTATATATATATATATGTGTGTGTGTGTGTGTGTGTGTAATGCTCCTTCTTCTTTTCAGATCGATCCAACAAGTAACGCCTTCTGGCCTTCTTCGTTCGTTCGTCGAATATACTTTTTCTTTCGTATTTTGAAGACATTGTTGTGAGACATTTGATGCAACAAACAAAATCTTCAAACTTTTTGGAAAAAGAAAAAAAAAACAAAAAATCCATCCAAAAAATCGACACATTTTATCCGAAAGAGCGATTGGTTGGTTGCCACAGAGCTACGTCTCTCTCTCTCTCTCTCTCTCTCTCTCTCTCTTCTTCGTCGTCTTCTTCTTCTTTTGTTGCATCGCGAGGAGGCACGAAGCGGTGTGGAATAACGCGACGACGACGACGACGACGACGGAAACGATGATGTTTGCGAGCGCATCGTCGTCGTCGTCGTCGTCGTCGTCGTCGGTTTTGTCGAATGTGTCGAAGGGAGGAGGACGACGACAGAACGGGGCGAGGGCCGTGCGCAGAGGCCCGGTTGGTGGACGAAAAAACCTTGGCGCGGAGAGAAGGCGACGACAGGCGATTTCGGACCCGTCGATCGAGACGACCGGGCGCTTGAACGAAACGCTGGAAGTCGAAGACGTCGCATCTGCGATTCCGAAAATCGGCATGCACCCAGACCGAGCCCATTTGGTGGAGAAAGAAGACAATTTTTCGTGGACGAAACAATGGTACCCAGTAGCGGTGGCGGATATGATTGACCCTCTGAAACCACACCCGGTGACCTTGCTAGGGACGGATTTGGTCGTCTGGTACGACTCGGTTGGAAAAAAGTGGAACGTGTTTGAAGATTTGTGCCCGCATAGGTTGGCGCCGCTGAGCGAAGGAAGAGTCGAACCGGACGGGTCGCTTTTGTGCGCCTACCACGCGTGGCGGTTCGATGGTGACGGGAAGTGTACGGCGATGCCACAGGCGAGTAACCAAAGGGAAGAAGAGAGGATCAAAGGGAACCCGTTGTCGTGCGCGAGGTCGAGACCGACCATGGAAGAGCAAGGATTGATTTGGTGTTGGGGCGAAAGCGGTTCGGACGAGAAAGTGAAAACGGAAGCGATGATGACGCCGGCGCCTGTGATTCCAGAGATGAAAGGAGTCACAAAAAGCGGCGAAGCGCCCGGTGGCGCGTACAGAAACCACTGGCAAATGAGGGATTTACCGTACGGATGGTGCGCGTTCTTTGAAAACGCGATTGACCCGGCGCACGCGGTTGTTTCGCACCACACGTTAGTCGGCGATCGGTACAAAGATCCCGCCGGTTTCGCGTGTGTCGTGGAACGACCGACGACTGATAACGCCGGGTTTCGATGCGCCATGGACCCGGCGGTGCCTCCATTCAACACCATCGGTAAATACGACGGCGAAGCGAGTTACGATTTCCAACCGCCATGTTTGTTAAAAATCGATTGGCGACACGAAGAGTGTCGATTTTTAACCAGTCACTATTGCGTCCCGACGAAACCGGGGTGGTGTCGACACTTAGTCGCCACCGTGTGCCAACGAAACGAGTTTAAAGGGGACAATAAAGTGAGACAACACAGATGGTTCAAACTGAACCTGTTCACGTTGACCTCGCCGGCGTGGATGACGCATGTCTTAGGCCCGACCTTTTTACACCAAGACATGGTTTTATTACATCAGCAGGAGAAAATCGTCATGAAGAAGCACTTGGAGGAATCTCCAGACGCGAATATGGGCGAGAAATGGAAAGATCAAGTGTTTATTCCAACTGGTGCTGATAAAATGACGGTGATGTTTTACAAATGGTTTAGGAGGAACGGTCCGATTCCGTGGAAACCAGGGAACGATAAGATGCCTGAAATCGAGCGAGACGAATCTAAGCTGTTCGACACGTGGGAGATGCACACGAAGTATTGCACGCACTGTAAAGGGGCCATGCGAAACACCGAAATTTTGACCTACGCCAGTTTAGCTGTCGGCTTTGGATATTTTTTGAGCATGTTAGCGAGCGTTGATTACGCCACGGCTTTGATGGCGTCTTCCCCGAATGAGGAGTATTCGTTACAAGGCGTGTTGAGTCGGCTCCCGAGCTCGATTTATTCCGACATGTTTTCCTGCTTTTCCTTCTTAGCCACGGCGTATAGTTTAGACGCGTTTAAAACTTTATTCAAAACCTACAAGTTTTCGCACAGCGAAGACGACATCATGGCGGAAGGCACGGCCAAAATTGGATTAGCGAACGACGGGCCGAGTTTGTACATCGACGTCCTCGATACCGTGCTCTTCGGCGGCGACAAGTTGAAAGGAAAATTAAAAGAACACTCGAGAGGATGCGAGTGCTCGAACTGCGACACGAAAAACTTTGAAGGCGTGAGGTCGGTCGTGATGGCCAACAGAGTTCGAAAGCGAATGGCGGCGGAAACGAACGAGGAGAATAAACCGTGGGAAAGAAGATGATTATTTTATATGAATTTATTTTATTTTGTGTTGTACGTAGTAGTATATTTTGATGATTTGCAAGCATGTTTTATATATAGTAGTAAATAATTATTCAGAAGAATCGTCTTCAACAGAAGAAGAAGAAGAACCACCCATCGCCGAGTTCGCAATCTCGTTCAAGTACGGCGTCGCTTGCCAGCACGTGTATCCGCTCGAGCCGGCGAACATTAAAAAGACCAACGGGCCCGGCAAACCAATCAACGCGAAAATTAAGGAGAAAAAGACAGACGTGACAATCATCAACGCGTAGCCAATTCCAACCGCGGAATCCCCAGACTCTTTGGCTAAACCGAGAAGAGGTTCTAACCACGCCGGCGCGGCCACCGACGCGTCAGGCGGTTTCATCAAATCTTTCACGAAATCCGGAACCTCGAACCCATCGTCGTCGCCACCTTCCGCTCTGACGACGAGCGCTGAGTTCCTTTTGTTGTTGTTCAACTTCTTTTGTGATGAAGAAGAAGATTGGATGATGATTCTTTGTGTTGCCGCGATGGATTTGCGTGCGGAAAATTGCGATCTCGGAACAGAGATGGCGGAAAAAGAAGACGTTTTTGCGCCGACGATTTTGATGGTTTGCATTTTTAATATCGAATAACAGTAGTGTTGTTATTAGAAGAAGAAGCGTATAATTGGTCGCGCGATGTTTTGACAATTTCAAAATTCAATTTAATTGAGAAAAAAGACGCACAAAAACAACGCTTTTAGAGAAAGTCGTCGAATCTTTTTTTGTTTTTTGATTTTTTTTGCCAATGAGAACAAAGGAAAACGACACCAAAAAAAATTGTTTGAAAACTGTTTGGGGTTTCAAAATGTCGTTTTTTGAAGAGCAGATAGAGTTTAATTTTCGATTTTCATTAAAACCTGATTTTTGCCTTGGGTCTTTAGCTCAAATGTACGAAAAATGTTATTTAGGGTTTCACTTTATAAAAATCTAATGAATTTATATTAAAGGGTAGAGCATTCGATTCGCATTCGAGGGGTAGGGGGATCGATACCTCCAAGATCCACGTTTTTTTTTTTGCACGCGTTCGATTCGCATTCGAGGGGGCCTCCTAGATCCACTCTTCTGTTTTGTAGACGACAATTGACTTTTCTAAAAAAAAAATGAGATTTCCCACACGATTTCCGTACAAAAAAACGCATCGTTTTTCAAAACAAGTATAAAAAAAAAGCTCCATAAGTGCGCGCGCACAAAGAGCACACGAGAGGGGTCTGGCCGCGCAAGTTGTTGTTTCATCATCGGAGTGTGAGAAACTCCCCCGGTGATACGACGCGTTGTTTTTTTCTTCTTCATTAACGGATTCAGAGCGCGCGGTGAACTGAATTCTTGGAAATTGCTCTTGCCACATGTCGAAGAAAAGACGACGCGAGAAGATGGAAGCACGACCAACAACAACAGCCGAGCGGGTAAAGAGTGATAACGGATTATTGTGGCGACTCGTGACGGATCATCCAGATATTTTTGACACGCACGTCGTGACGAAGCTGGACGGGAACGACGTGAAGTTCTTTTACGACGTCAACAGCGAAAGTCGAAGGGCGATACAAAAAAGTTCGAACGCGCGTTTGCCTGATGCATTCAAGATTGGAGATTTTGACACAACATCGACCATATCTTGGGCTCTCGAGAAGTGTTTTGAAAAGAAGGAACGATTTTGTGCACAAATGGCTCTGAATGGAAACTTTGGCTTGCTTCAATTTTTACGCGGTGAATTGTGTCCTTGGAATAAAGAGACTTGTGAGTCTGCTGCCGCTAATGGTCACCTCGAGTGTTTGAAATACGCGCACAGAAACGGATGTCGTTGGGACAAAGATACTTGTTCAAATGCTGCCTTGAATGGTCACCTCGAGTGTTTGCAATATGCACGCGAAAACAAATGTCGTTGGAATGAGGATACTTGTTCAAAAGCTGCCCAAAATGGTCACCTCGAGTGTTTGCAATATGCACGCGAAAACAAATGTCGTTGGAATGAGGATACTTGTTCAAAAGCTGCCCAAAATGGTCACCTCGAGTGTTTGCAATATGCACGCGAAAAAAGTTGTCGTTGGAATGAAGATACTTGTTCTAATGCTGCCGAATATGGTCACCTCGCGTGTTTGAAATACGCGCACGAAAACGGATGTCCTTGGGATGTAAGGACTTGTCATTATGCTGCCAAAAAAGGTCACCTCGAGTGTTTGAAATACGCGCACGTAAACGGGTGTCCTTGGGATGAAGGGACTTGTTCTTTGACTGCCATAAATGGTCATATCGACTGTTTAAAATATGCGCGCGAAAACGGATGTCCTTGGGATCGATGGACTTGTCATTATGCTGCCAGAAATGGTCATCACGAGTGTTTGAAATACGCGCACGAAAACGG
>VIAU01000062.1:0-13886 GCA_009618085.1 Bathycoccus sp. SAG3 | reverse complement strand
GTTGTTTCGTTTGTTCGGGTGTCAATTGACCGCCATATGCGACATCGTTCGCGATTGGAAACCCAAGTATTTTCAGATGCGCTCGAATCTGGTGTGTACGTCCGGTTTCTGGAACACATCGCACTAAACTCTCGTTCGATTCCGAGAAGTGTTTAATGAGCGTAAACGACGTCTTGGCTGATTTATACAAAGAAGAAAATGGAACAGAAGATGAAGGCCACGTGGCGACGTGCGTTTTTCCGCAAAACCCCAGAGGTACTTCACAAGTCATTGCCTCCTTCCTAAACAAACCTTTCACTCTCGCGACGTACTCCTTCCGAACTTTATTCGAAACGATTAAATCGGTCGCAATGTTAGCTGCTTCGGACGTTTTCGCCATTAACAACAAACCAGAAACGTTTCGATCGAGCCTGTGTAAAGGTAACAGAGGAGGAGTATTCGCCGGTAAACGTTGGCGATGACGCAAGATTTCTACCACTGAATTGTTTCGATACTGTCCGGTTGGATGCACAGGCACGGTTGCCGGCTTTCTCACTGCGACAATATCGTCTACTTCTTTTAAAATTTCAATCTCGTTCTCAAAACACAGCACCGGCGGTTCGTGTTTGTGCACCAAGTGGCGAACGGTTTGTCCTGGAACTAAAGCTGGGAATTCATTGGCGTCTTCTTTTTGTTTTCTCTTCTGAGAAGATGATGCGTTTTTATCTTCCACGCGTAATCGTCCATCCGCGAACGCTTGTACGTAGTACTCCCTCGGCAAATTCGGGAACTCCTTATAAAATATATCCACGATGTTGTTCTCTTCTTCTTTATCCACCTCGCACCACCTTCTCTTGACGTTTGCGATAAAGTCAAACGCGTACGGTTTACTCAACCGTAAACCGTTTTGGAAGATGACGTACGCATCGTCTTCGTATGCGACTTTACTCGCGTGATTTTCTTCGCTCATAACAACAGTAATAACACCAGTACTATCACTTCAACTTATCCATGTACAGTTCCTTATTCGTTTCGTATTCCGTCAACTGTTCGTCGTATATCGTCCAAACGCAAAACTTACACTGAGGACTGGATTGACAACAGTCTTCTGGTCCAGGCATTTCCGGTTTGGTTTTGCTTTTACTTTCGGGGCACGAGCAGAACCGTCGCGAACATTTCTCGCACAGCGCGTTCGGTGGCGGCCGCTTATCGTACTGGTGTAAACGCGTGTCCGTTAACGGATTCCGTTTTTTCCCGGTGTAATATCCAACGTCTTCTTTCCCGGTGGTGGTGGTGGTGGTGGTGGCGGTGGTGGCGGACGACGACGACGACCGACGAGAGACGTCAGAGGAAGACACGGAAGACAAGAAGAAGAGGACGAGAGAAGACCGACGAGGAGTGGTGGTGGTCACGAAGAATTCTGTTTTTCCCGCTCGAAAACCAGTCTTCGCGACGACTGTTCGCATGCGCTCTCTTCTCTTTCTCTCGTCCCTTCCACGCGCGTCGTTGTTATTGTTTTTTCTTTGGAATTTGCTCAACATCAGGAGTGAGTTTTTTTTTTTTGTATCTTTTTTTTGAGCGACTTTTGGCAAAAATGTGGAAAAAATCCACATCATCAAAAAGAATAAAAATACGAGCGCGCAACCTCTTTTTTTTTTCCCGGGGGGTGTGGATGATGATGATGATGATGCGTCGAATGCTCGCGTTGTCGAACCGTCTCCACGCGCGTCTGGTGAGTGCGAGCGCGTGCTCTCTGTCGGCATCGGCATCTCCTCCTCCTCCTCCTCCTCTCTTCGTACGCGAAGAGAAAGAAGAAGAGGAAAAAAGAGGAGGAAAAAAGGAACCCGAAAAAGAAGAAGAAGAAGAAGAAGAAGAAGAAGTGGGGACCCCGGAAACGTTTTGTTTGTGCGCTCAGGTGAAAATAAACGCAAAGATTCGTAAAGACCGAGGACATTGCGTGTATAAACCAGTTGTCGTGGACGACATAGTGAGAGCGAAACAAAAAGATGGCAACTTGGCGAAAAGAGCGCACTGGTATCTACTCTTTTTTTTTATCTCTTACGTATTTATTTACTTTTTGGACTTTGTCGTCTTCATCACTATAGGACAACGTTGGACGCTTTGGTAGACGATGCGGTGCGAAAGATGCACGATTTGGACGTCGGGGCACTGGTTGTGATGGATTTTAATAAACTCGATGTCGATAAGAGTAAAAAAATTCATTTGGAAGAGTTGTATTACGCGCCTAAATCAAACGCGATAGCAGGTATCGTGAGCGAAAGAGACTACTTGAGAGCGGTGGCTATGAACAAAGTGACAGACTTGACGACGGTGAGAGAGATTATGACACCAGCAGTGGACACGGCGACTGGGATGAAACGGTTAATTTCAGTGGAACCGTATTGTTCGGTTTTGGCCGCGATGCAAGCGATGACAACTGGTCATTTCAGACACATTCCGGTGATCAACAGCGAGTTGCAGACGTTGGAAGGCTTAGTTTCTTTGGGCGACGTCGTGAAAGCGGTGATTTCAGAACAGGACGAAGAGATAGACGTTTTGGAGGATTACATCACGAATGGTGGTAAATAAATAAGATGCGCACACAAAGGAAGAAAGAGAAGAAAGGGAAAGAGAGACACGATACGAACGAGAGAGAGAGATATTAATATATAAATTTACGCTTTGATCAACATAACAACCGTGTGACACGCGATGCTTCTATTTTCTCCCAAAGAGTCCACCTTTTCGTGCGTCTTCGCTTTAACATTCACCACAGATTCGTGCACATCCAATAATTTCGCCAGGTTCTTCTTAATCTTCTCTTTATGCGGTGAAATCTTCGGTCTTTGCGCGATTAAAGTGCAATCGATGTTCCCCAACTCGTACCCGGCTTCTTTCATCAATCGAATAGCTTCGTGAATAAACACGTCCGACGTTTGGCCTTTCCATTTCGGGTCGTTATCCGGAAACAACTGACCGATATCCGGCATACCGAGAGCACCGGTAATGGCATCCACCACGCAGTGCAACAAAACGTCCCCATCCGAGTGCGCGACGCATCCTCGATCGTGCGGCACTTCGATGCCCCCTAATATCAACTTTAAGTCTGGGAATTCCGCAGTAGATTCCAAGCGGTGCAAATCAAACCCGTGACCAACTCTGTACGGGAGCACCGGTGGTTCTGCCGCCGCTGCTTTTATTTGTGTCGCACTCTTTCTGATGGCCCTGATGTTTGTCTTATTCTCGTTCGTTTTGATGGTGTTGCGTAAGGTGGTTTTCTTCGTCGCGTTGAATTTTTGCAGACGACTGGATTGGATAGAAGAAGAAGAAGAAGAAGAAGATATCGTCATCATCGTTGATTCTGTTCTCTGTTCTCCGCGTCCCGTGGTTAAAACGCTCTCTCTCTTTCTTTCTTTCTTTTTTGTTTTGCGTTTCGTGTCCTGGACTTACGTATTCTATCTATCTATCTCCTCCTCTCGTTGTTGTTGTTGTTGTTGTTGTTGTTGTGTGTTCTCTCTCGAGTGAGGCGCTTTCCAATGGATGGATGGATGATGATGATGATGATGATGATGTGTTTTTTTTGTTCTTTTGGTGGGGTCGTTTTGGTTTTTTGTGTGTGTTTTTTGTCTTTTTTTATAATTTTTGTTGTGGGAAAATCTGAACGATGATGATGTTTGAACTTGTGGGGGGTGTAAAAAAAATAAAAGGGAAGAAGAAAGAAGAGGAAGAGGGGGGAGAGAATAAAATTTTAGAGAGAAGAAGAAGAAGAGAGGAGAGAGAGATAAAAAAAAAATGAAATCTGTGGAGGAGGAGGAGCTATAAAAGACTTGGGCAAAAAAAAGAGATGACAAAAGAAGAAGAGGAAAGATCTCTTGGGGGCATCATCACTAATCCACAGAATACATTAGGAGCGACAGCGACCACCAAGGACCAACAAAGCGACGACGATGTCCACGCCTCCCGCCGCAGCTGTCGCGGACAGCCCATCTTCCTCCACCTCCCCTTTACAACCAGTCATCAGCGCCGCGTCGCGAATCAAGGACGTTTCTTTACACGTCTTCTCGCAAAGAAAACCAATGTCAGAAATTCTCGATAGAACGGCGTACGCGAAGCCGGCCAGTTTTTCCGATGCCACCAGTCGAATGCAAAAGAACTTGAACTACTTCAAAATTAACTACATGATCGCCACGCTGGGCATTTTATCCGCGTTTATCTTGTACCATCCGTCGAGCCTGTTGATTTTAAGTGCGATTTCCGCCGCGTGGTGCTACGTGTTTATGATTCGACAAGAGCCTTTGAAAATTGGCGAACGCGAAGTCTCCGCGCGAGAGAAAATGTTAGGCATGACTGGGTTATCCGCGCTGATTATATTTTTCTTGTCATCTGCGGGAACCTACATATTCTCCGGGATGGGCGTGGCTTTGTTGGGGATCGGGGCGCACTCCGCGGCGAGAGTGCCGGATGACTTGTTCATCGACGACGCCGCCGAATCGAACGGGTTCTTTTCGTTCATGGTACCGCCGAGGCCGGGACAACCGACTGGCACGATCTAAACATAAGACGAGCGAGAACGAAGCGCATTAATACTATTCGTCTGCTTACACAATTGCGCTTTTATTGATGTGATGATTGGGGAAGCATGAGAGACAGAGAGTGAATTATAGAAAAGAAGAAGAAAGAGAATTGAGAGAGAGAGAGAGAGAGCGAAGAAGTAAGTACCCCTCTCTGGAAAGCGCGCGAATTTACTCTCGAAGAAGAAGAAGAAGAAGAAGAAGAGATGCTGTTTTAGAAAAAAAAGAAAAAGAAATATGAAACTGTCTGTCGATGCGAGAGGCGATGGAACGATGACGATAATAACGTCGTGCATGTTGTTGTTATCGTTGTTGTTGATCTCTCTCGCGTCGAGAGACGGATGTAACACAATCAACAAAAATTTAATTTACCACGTTTGAGATTAGGATTTTATTATTATCACATATATGGACTTATCCATTTACTTTATACAACTATTACTACACGCGCGTGCGAATCGCATCCCTACAACATCTAATCTTCTAAAATGTATTAAATTCCTTGCCCTCTCCGAGCGTTCGCGGCCAACCGAGCGTCTCTTTCCTTTTCGTATTCTCGATACTCCGCCTGTTGCAAAAACGACTGTTGTTCCGTGTACGTGTTCTTGGACTTTCTGTGTATTTCCAACTCCTCGTCAATATCCTCGTTCGCATCTTTCACCTTCTTCCAATCCATTTTCGTCTTGTCTAACACGCTCATCTTCTTTGATTTCTCAATCTTAGCAATCAACGCGTCTAAGCCGCTCATTTTTTGTCCTTTTAGATTTTCCTTCTCCTCGGCGTCTCTCGCCTCTTTCGAGCCTTCTTTGTACGTCTTCTCCACCTCCATGACCATCCCAGCAAAGTCTCTTTTTTCAATCACGGCTTTCAAACCTTCGTGCTCTTTGATTTTGTGTACTTTTCTGGACGTTTTCGCCGCTTTCATGGCTTCTCTCGCGAGCTTTATTCTCTCGTCTACCTCTTTTTCCTCCTCTTCTTCCTCCTCTTGGGGGTCGCCTTCTTTCGTTTTCTTCTTCTTCTTTGCGGCAGGGCGCTTCTCTTTTTTCTGTGCAGACGACTTCGAAGAAGAAGATAACAACCCGGTGAGAATTCTCTCCGAACTCTCCGGTTTCTCCTCCGCGTCTTTGTGTCGTTCGTTCAACTTATACGCCAGTTCAGTCGGCGACATTCGACGTAACGACGCACTCGTCGCGTTATGCATTGTCTCGGACCGTGGAGTCGTCGTCTTCGCTTTTCGTTTCTTCCCCGTCGCGGGGTTCTTCTTCTTCTTCTTCGCCTTCCCCGTCGTTTGATCTTCTTCTTCCTCCTCTTCCTCTTCTTCTTCTTCTTCTTCTTCTTCAGGAGAAGTACACAGAGCCGTCGTCGTCGTCGTCGTCGTCATTAGTTTTTCGAACATCTCCCTGACTTTCTTCTTTGGTTGAAACTCGAAGCGCTCGAAATCGTCTCGAGACAGTTCTTTCGCCGTTTTTTCGGCCGTCTGATTGTACTCTTCGAACATGAGTGCGAGCAGTCGTTCTCGAGCACGCGTGGGCGCCTTTCCTTTCTTTTCGCGACAAAAACTACGTACCACTCTATACCTTTCACTCAAGCAAAGAAAAACCCCCTTTCATCATTAAGAGAGAGAGAGAGAGAGAGAGAGAGAGAGAGAGAGAGAGAGAGAGAAAGAGAGACCTTTGAAAGGAGGGGAAAAAAAGCAAAAAAAAAAAGACAACAACAACAAAATCATCGTCGTCGTTTAAAACACACACACACACACACACACAAGAGAGAGAGAGAGAGAGAGAAAAAGAGAGAAAAAAAAAGAGAGAAAAAAGAGAGTTCTTCAAAACAAACTGTACTTTATAAAAAACTTTTGACTCTCTCTCTCTCTCTCTCTTTCTCTCTCTCTCTTTTCATGATAAAAGAAGGCATCGAGAAAGAGTGACATGACGCAGAATTTTAGGAGAGAAGAGCGTGCACTCGTCAACAGAGTCTCGAGACGCCTGAACTTTGTTCCAGCCAGGTGCGATTATTATTATTATGATGATAATTTTTGCATTGTCGGCGCGTCTTCAATTTTGAATCGCGTTTCTCTCTCTCTCTCTCTCTTCTCTTTCTTTCTTTCTCTCTCTCTCTCTCTCTTTTTCTTTTCTCTCTTCTTCGAAAGATGTAAAACTGAAGAACGGGAAAATGCGACTCTTTTGTTCGACGACGATAAAATAAAACAGACGAGCGGAACCACCGTCGACGGGAAGAATGATGACGAACACGAACGGGAGTCAGAATGGACGACGGAAAGTAGGAAGAACGATAGTGTTGAATGGATTGAATAACAAGAGTAAGAACAAATTGGACGACGATACTCGTGCCGATGCCGATGCCGACGCGAAGAATCGCAAGAAAAGAAAGAATGTAGACGATGAAGAGAAAGAAAACAGCGACGACTTGTATCCTCTTTCCAAGATTCAAATGGAATGGCAAATCGTCTCCAAAATCGGGTCTGGTTTGCAAAATTTAGGCAACACGTGCTTCTTGAACGCGGTGTTGCAGTGTCTCACGTACACGCCAGCATTGGCGAACTTTTTCTTGAACAACGAACACCAAAAGCATAAAAATTTGAGTTCGGGATTCAATTCGTTGTACGAAATGGGGAACTTAGTAAAGAACACGTTAGTGCATTCCAAGAATAAACATCACGCGGTGCCACCGACGGCGTTCGTGAAGAACATTCGAGCGCTATCAAAGACGTTTAAAAAAGGAAGACAAGAGGATTCACACGAATTCGCGAGGTGTTTGTTAGACTCCATGCACAAAAGGTGTTGCATGCTAGACCAAAACGGGAAGAAGATTGGCGCCAATCCAATCGATCCAGAGTCGAAACAGGCAGAAACTACATTTATTTGGCGCATATTTGGCGGCCAGTTGCGTTCGTGCGTGACGTGTCAAAGCTGCGGAAGAGAGTCGGTGAAGTTAGATCCGTGCATGGATGTGAGTTTAGAGTGCGCGAAAGTGAAATCTTTAGAACAGGCGCTGAAGTTGTTCACGCGAGTAGAAGTTTTAGACGGCGATAACAAGTATAGATGCGAAGGATGTAAGAAGTTATCGCGAGCCAGAAAACAGTTCAGCGTGGATAAAGCGCCGAACGTGTTACAAATCCAACTGAAACGATTCGAGTTTGTTCCTTTTGGAAGAGGAAAGTTATCGCAGTTTATCGAATACCCGTTGGTGTTAGATTTGACGTCGTATTTGACCTCGAGTTTGAGAAGTAACGAAAGCGTCCGACGCGGGAAGAAAAGAAACAAGAGCGGTAATAACAAGAACAACAACATGCTCGATGATATCATGGGTAGCGCCAGTGCCAAAAGCAAAGAAGCGTCATCATCATCGGTGTACGATTTGATTGGCGTTTTAGTCCACGCGGGAAGCTCCATGAACTCTGGCCACTATTATTCTTACGTCAAAGCGCAAAACGGATTTTGGTTTGAAATGGACGACGAATCCGTCACGAATGTTTCCGAGAAGACCGTCTTGAGACAAAAAGCGTATCTTCTCTTCTACACTTTGCGCAACGCTCCGGGGACGATGACGTCAAGGAAAAGAAACACTGGAAACGTAGATAAGGATCGAATGGATGAACTTACGAGAGAGTTTGAAGCAAAGAAAAGAAAGCTCGACGAGGAAGAAATAGAAAAGGAGAAAAACGAGAAGAAGATAACGTTGATGAAAAAGAAAAAAGATAGCAATACGCGTAGCAGTAGTAGCGAAGAAGAAAAACAAGAAGAACAAGAAGACGCAGTGACTGTAATATCGGCAAGGAAAAACGGGAAGCGAAGCGCTGGGCGTTCAGCCGGGAAGAACTCTCGCGAAGTTGTAAAATCAAAACTCTTCAAGCAAAACAGGAATGGATCAAAGTCACCGGATTTCAGCATCGTCAAACAAAGAAAACGCGGTAAAGGAGCAACGCGTGGTGACGACGAGGACGCAGAGCAAGAAGAAGAAGACGAAGGTGACAAAGAAAAGAGGAAAGAGAAAGTGAACGTCGTCAAGACGTTCTTGAAATCGCGAGCGCAAAGAGATAAAAACAATCGAGGGTGGGACGATGACGACGTCGACGTCGACGACGACAACAATAAAGGTCGTTCGATGAGGATGCATGAACAACGCGTTAAATCTCAGAAGAAGAAGTCTCGCGAGTACGACGAAATCGACGAAGAGTATGATAGAGGGAAAATTGCGAAACATCTCCGAAGACGCGAGCAAAAAATGCCGGCGAGACGGACGAAAACGCCCTCGAGATCAACAGGAGGAAACGCGTTTCAAAGAAAACAAAGGAGAAAGCAGCGATATTGAATGATAGGATTTTGCAGTGTCTTTTATTATTATTATTATTATTAATAGAAATAGATTTGATCTCGGTAACTACGTACGTACTTACCACTTGTGCCTACAACACTTAATAGTCACTTCCTCAATCGCTTTGACCACTTTGCTTTTCTTCGCCGAAAGCGTCATTCTCTTCCGAGACGAACAGACGAAGGACATCCGTCAGAGTAATAACGTCGAGTGGCTTCCCTGCGTTCAATTTAGGCTTTTCCACGACAACCCACACGCGATGGACGTACGTCAACGCATTCAAAACATCAGAAATCGTTGCCGATACTCCAACGGTTTGTAAAAAGATTTCGTCTTTTTCGATTGCTTTGTTGCGTCGATCCACCGCGGTTGGACTGTCTTCGTTCATCTTTTGAAAAAATGCGTGACTGACGTGCTGACTTTCGATGTGCGAGTACCCACCGTAACTCGTGCGATGAGATAACGCCAGAAATTCTGCAATCGGGAGCCCCAAAATAGAAATGTGGTCTTTTGTCACGCGTCTGAGATCGGATGCAGAGAAGTTAGCGATCAAAACATCTTCGTAAACGACGCCGACGCACGATATCTCTCTATCGCGCATCTTCTTCAAGACATTAATGGTAAGTTCGTGAGGCTCGACGGTGCAGAGTCCGAGCGCTCTTTCCGACGAGCAAAAGCTGCAATCCTCGAGAGATAAACTAGAAAGCTCTTTAAAGACACCTTGTTCGTTCTTCATCTGTAAAAACCTGATGATATCGGATTGCGAGACGATTTTCTGGATTTCGCCGTGAGGATCGAAGATGCCGAGTCGGTGCACTAAATGGTATCGACTGGCCAAGAACATTTCCATCGCCTTCAGAATTGATAATTCTTTCGCGTACGGTTCAAAGACTAAATCGACGTCGTCTTTTTCGATTTGAAAAATCTTCTTCGAGAAGACTTTCGATGCCACTTTTCCTAACAACGTCATCGCTTGCAACATGTTGATCGGGTCTTGCATTCTCTCCAATTTTTTCTCGTCTTCGAAAGCTTCCACGAGCGGATCGATCACGTCCGAGACGCTGAAAAAACCTACACACGTCGCGCGTTCGTCCTCTCTGTTCAATCCTTCGAGATTTTGAATCGTAACCGGCGCGCTCAAGACGTTGTATCTCTTGAGCGTCTCCAAGGCGGTTTCGCTCGTATCGGACGGGAGAAGGCTGACGATAAACGTCTTCGTCGAACCTTGTCGCGCGCGATCGAGCTGCGACACCATCGATCGTAACGTCGTCGACGCGAGAATCGATCTGATCCGTTCCAATTCGCGTTTTATCCCCGGGCTTCCTTGTGCAAGGCGCGTCGTCGTCGTCGTCGTCGTCGTCGTCGTCGTCGTCGCCATCGCGCTTGTGTCGTTTTGCGTGTGTTTTCTGCGCGTATTTTTTTTGCCTTTTTTTTTGAGATTTGAGACGACGAGAGAAAGAAAAGAAACATTTTCATCGTCGTTCGATCCATCCTCGGAAATATATAGAAAATTATATTAATAATCTCTTTCGTCTCTTCTTCACTCGCATTTCATTCACCACTTTTGGAACGCGAGTGACGAGGCGGTGCACGCGCGCGCGCGCTTTTACACACACACACACAGAGAGAGAGATACACGCTTTGCCCATCGCAAAATCAACATGAGCTCGATTGAAAGCGCAAAAATGGTCTTCTCTTCGTCTCAGTCGTCGTTGAAACAACTCTTACAGCACCCGCAAGCGCTGAAAATCTTTGGATGCGTCGTCGGCGTCGTCGGCTCGTTGCTCGTCTACGGTGTATTGCAAGAAAGAATCATGACGAGGCCGTACGAAACCGACGAAACTGGTCAAGAATACTTCAAGTTCTCCGTGTTTTTAGTTTTATCGAATAGACTTTTGTCGTGTCTTATGGCGTTGGGGATTTTGGCGTATTCTCGAGGGAACGTGCAACCAGTGGCTGGCATTCATAGATACTGCGCGGTCAGTTTATCGAACGTGATTGCGACGTATTGTCAATACGAAGCTTTAAAATACGTCTCTTTCCCGGTACAAACGCTAGGGAAATGCGCGAAGATGATTCCGGTGATGATTTGGGGATACTTGATCAACCAACGGCGGTACGTGATGCAAGATTATTTCATCGCCGCGGGTGTGACTTTAGGATGCACGATGTTTGCTTTGTACGGAGACGTGTCTTCGAGCGCGGCGAAACATCACGGGAAAGGCGGAAAAGACACGAGCATGTACGGCGTTGGATTGATGTTAGGATACCTCGGCTTCGACGGGTTCACGTCCACGTTTCAAGACAAGTTGTTCAAAGGGTACCAGATGGAAACGTATAATCAAATGTTGTGGGTGAATTTATGTTCGGCGTCGATTAGTGCTTTGTGGTTGTTTTCGGATTCAGCGTTTGTTGAAGCCGTAGCGTTTGTTGGGAGACATCCAGCGGTGTTGCAAGATATCTGCACTTTGAGCGTCGCCGCGATGTTAGGACAGTTGTGCATCTTGTACACCATTCGTGAATTCGGGGCGTTGTTGTTCGCGACAATCATGACGACGAGACAATTCTTGTCTATTTTGTTGTCGTGCTTGATTTTCATGCACCCGTTAACGTTCATGCAATGGCTCGGGACCGCGATGGTTTTTGGATCGTTGTATTACCAGGCGTATTTGAAAAATCAACGCGCGACGAGCGCGGCGGCGGCGAGCACGGCCGAAATGCGCGAGCCGTCCGCATCTGGTGCAGAAGATGAAGGAAAGAATCCCACCGTGTGATGATTTAGTTTTGAGACGGCGAAGCAACGCTCTTTATATATATATATATATATATTACCCGATTGCAAAACGATTAATCAATGTAGTTTCTTATTATTATTACCAATCTACTTTTAAAGACGCGTCGGTAAACCCGACTTCGCCATATCTTCTTTGCATTCCTCTACGGTCACTTCGTCTCTGTGGAAGATTCCAGCAGCGAGGGCCGCCGAACACGACGGAACGTTTCCGAAAACTTCAGAAAAGTGTCTCGGGTGTCCAGCGCCGGAAGAGGCTATGACTGGGATCTTCACCGCGTCGGCAACCATTTTCACGAGCTCGTGGTCGAAACCGTTACCTTGTCCATCTTCGTCTATGCAGTTCAAAAGAATCTCACCCGCGCCTAACTTTTCCATCGCGATGGCTAACTCGTACGCGCCGATATCGCGTCCTTCTCTTCCCCCCTTGATGGTACACTGAAACCAGCAATATTTCTCACCGTTTGGTCCTAATTTCCGTTTCGTTTCTATGCACTTATTCTTTGTGTCTTTGGGATCGGCCTCGTACTTGCGTCTCGGGTCGATCGATATCACCACGGCTTGAGACCCGTAACGATTGGAGATGGTTTCAATGGAACTCGTTCCGTCGCCCTGTTCATTGTTGGCATAAAACCTCTCCGCGACTTCCACTGCATCGCTTCCAATGGACACTTTATCGGCGCCCGAGGCAAAATACGCCGACGCAACTTCTAAAGAAGAATAGTGTTTACCATTCGAATCGGTGAAATCACGAATACCACCACCGACAGTTAAAGGCACGAACACGGTTTCGCTGGAGAGTTTCAAAACGTCAATCATCGGCGCATCTTTCAATGGCGTGTCTCGGTATCCGGTAATATTCAAGAAACTCACCTCATCGGCGCCCATATCGAAGTATTTCTTAGCCAACTCGACGGGTTTACCCAGATTACGAACGTCGCCACTTTCGCCTTCGCTTTTTTCTCTCACGTCGTACGAATCACCTTTAGTGACAACCAAATCACCTGCGTCGTTGCTACGCACGTCCAAGCACGCGATGACGCGTTTGGCCAACCCTTTTCGCACGGCAGCCGAACTCGCCGACGATGGTAACGCCGACGACGTTTCCATTTCGCTCTTACCACCGGACAGGAACTGATCGAAAATCTTTAAACCGGTAAAGCCAGACTTTTCTGGGTGAAACTGCGTCGCCATGACGTTTCCTTTCTGCACGGCTGAAATGAACGGTTCGCTCCCGTAATCGCACGTCGATAAAACCCAATCCTTGTTCTTTTCATTCGGCAACGCTCTGTAAGAGTGGACAAAGTATACTCTCTCTGAAACTGACGCAGATGGATCGTCTTTTTGTAAATCTAACAAGTACGATTCTCTTTTGACATCGTTCACGTTCCAGCCGATGTGCGGCACGATTAAATCATCTCCGGTGAACTTAGTCACCGTCCCGGGAATCAAACCCAAACCTTCCACTCCTCCAGACTCTTCGCTCCCATCGAACAATAACTGTAAGCCCAAGCACACGCCCATGAACGGTTTTGTTCCGTCCAAAACGTACTCTCTCAAAGGTTCGATTAACTTTCGTTCGCGCAAAATGTCCATGGCAGATCCATACGCACCGACACCCGGGAAGACCAGTTTCTTCGCCGCGAGAATATCTTCCGGTGATTTAATATCTTTCACCGTGTATCCAAGCTTTTGCATAGCATTTCGAACGGATCGAACGTTCCCAGCGCCGTAATCTAAAAGCGACACCTCGCCTTTACTTCCTTCTCCCGACGACGCGCGAAGAGTGAGAGGTGCATTTCTCTGCTGCCGATGCGAAAAGCTGCTGCTGCCGCCAACGCTGTTGCTTTTCATGCCGTGAAGTAAAATACGTCGCCTCGTATCACTCGTCATCGTCATCATGCCTCGCCTTCCTATAACTCTCGACGTCGTCGTGGCCGTGCTATTACTGGTACTTCTAGAACTGTGCGTCGGCGGCGTCGGCGTCGGCGGCGTCGGCAGCATCATTTTCAGCTTTTTTTATCCACTTTTCTTTTTGTTGTTCTTTGTTGGTGTTGGTGTTGTTGGTGTTGTAAAAAATGGTAAAAAAAAATGTGGTTGTTGTTGTGTGGGACGAAAATAATAAAAATGTGTGACGAAAACGACGACATTGCTTTTTTTTTTGTGGACTTGTGTTTCATTTCATTTCATTTCATTTCATTTCTCCTTCTCTT
>VIAU01000061.1:0-13908 GCA_009618085.1 Bathycoccus sp. SAG3 | reverse complement strand
TCTCTCTCTTCGTGAGTAGTAGTATTTCTCGTTGGTGTTGGTTGCATTACCTTTAATAATACGAACAACGCCTTCGGGACGAAACGACTTTAAAGCGCTTTCTTTCTTTTTTTTAATGGTGTGGTGTGGTGGTCGTGTTTTTTTTTCTGCGCAACAAAAGTCGTTTGTTGGCGTCTTCTCGATGACGACGACGACGATGAAGATGACGACAAAAATGATGACGAATTTGGTGTGATGATGATTTTGTGCGACGAAAACGCGCGACGACGACGACGACGATGAGCAGCAGCGCTTTCGGGGAGTGCGACGCGGAAGACGACGACGACGAGCTTTTGGACGAGGAGGAGGAGGAGGAGGAGGAAAAGGAGGAGACTCGAAAAAAGCTCGACGCGGTCTTGGGGAAGCTCCGAAAACACAGCGAACGAGTGCGAAAAGATATTCGAGACATCTTGTCGTTGGCAAAAAGTCACGCGGACGCGCACGCGATGTCGACAAAAGAACACGCGCGTTTACACTCGGAAACGATGCGAGTATACTGCGAATCTGTAGAGAAAGCGGTGGATTCTACGGACGATTTAATGCAACGCGTGGTCTCCGTCGCGGCGTTTGCGGCACCGCTGAAAGCGTTGGCGACGCGGACGAGAACATTAAGAATGCGAGCGGAACTCTTAGAAAAGATGTGCGAAGAGAAAGGGATTATTACGGCAACACCAGAGAAGAAAGGATGGAATAGCGGTCTGTCGCCTCTTAATGCTATTGGTGGGGGTTTCTCGTCGTTGTCGCCGATGCGTGTTTTTCGATCCGGATCGGCGTCGCCGAAGAAGAAGAACACGCCGCCAGCTTCGCCCTCGAGGAAGTCAAAGTTAAATAATGATGGTCCTTTCGCAGTAACCGCGACGAAAACAAAGAAAGAGGAGGAAGAAGAAGGGAAGAAGGAGAACGAGAAGATCATCCAGACAACGCAAACGTCATCGTCGACGACGCCAAAAGTCCCTCGTCCGCCTCTTCCTCCGCCTCCTCCTCAGCCGCCGTCTTCCTCGTCGTCTGCGTCCACCACGAACACCTCTTCAAAGCATCGGCAACAGAATAGCATACGTTCGCAAACGGAAAACTCGTCATCTCCAACGCCGTTCGACCCTTCTAACATCATCGTCTCCGTCGTCGAACGGAAAAAAATCGAACGGTTAGCCGAATTGCGCGAAAATGAACGCGTCAAAGAAGGTAAATACGGTGTCGTGACCCCGTACGAAAACTCGCCGACGGAGACGCCGAGACGTAAAACGAGCGGCGAGCGTGAGAAACAAGACAGAGAGGAAGAAGATAAAGACGTCGCGTCCATGGACGAAGTCGTACACTCGCTCGGTCAGATGTAGCGAGAGAGGTCAGACGGAGAGAGAAAGAAAGAAAGAAAGAAAGAAAGAAAGAAAGAAAGAAAGAAAGAAGAAATGTTTAGCATCACAAACGCGCGTAATATGTACAGTACGATACCCCGCACGATATAGCAGCACTTAATAATTGAACGATATGTGTATATATGTATGTATATATAGAGAGACATGTTTCGCGCGAAGACTCGCGCACGAAGGCGCCTGACGCGCGTAAAAACAGTTGAGAGACCATTTTATCCTCTCTTATTTTCTCCACAAAAAATAATTAGATTTAGAGGGAGAAGAAGAGCATCATGTCCGCCGTCGAGTCGCGTTCGACGCGTTCGACGGGACATTGGTGTTGTTGTCGCGACCATCGCAGCACCATCATCGCGGCTGCTTCGCTTCGAGCGCGGTCCGGTTCGTTCGCGTCGTCTTCACCTTTGTCTTCACCACCCGCGACTCAATTCGCCGTCAAAAACGAGAGAGCAATTCGGCACGCGTTGCGCGCACAAAACGACGACGAGAACGACGAGAACACGAGTTCGTTGTCGACGTCTCTCGCGAAATCTCTCGCGGAAGAGCTGTGTTCACTTTCCGTCGGCGCAGCCGATGCTTCGAATGGTTCGTTCATGGAACGCAAAAAAGCGCTAGAAAAGGCGCTGTTGATGGCGTCTTTGCTGGAAGAAGCCGAAGCCGAAGTGAATGACGCGAAGAAGACGAGGAAAACATCGACGATGACGGTGAAAACGACAAAAGCAGAGATAGAACGAGAATTAGTAAACCACGACGTTTTAGGGCATTATTTGAACGAAATCGCCCGATTCGCATACATTCGTAAAACCTCGCATTCCGGCGCGGTGTCGAGGAAGCGAAGACGGGCTAAAAGGCCGAAAGATCGAGTGTCGAACCAAAAGAAGCCGAGACAAGGGTTGACGAGACAAGATATGAGAAAGGAACACAGGAGGTGGTGCGTGGCGTGTCAGACATTATTGAAGAAGGAAGAGGCGTTATCGGTGACAAAAGTTTTAAATGTGGACGTCGTTTCGACGACACTGGAAGGAAATGGAGACGAAGAGCCACGGCAATCTTCTCACGCGGATTTTGTCGCAGCGACCAGGCGAAAAGAACGCCGATGCAAGAAGGAGAAAACAAGAAAAAAGCTTTTCCCACACTGCATCCCGACGCCGACGTACAAAATTGTCGTGTTCGATCACAAACAGAGGTCAAAATCTAACCTGCCGCCGAACGGTCGCTCCGTGTTCGTCTGCCGCCGAGTGTGCTGCGTGAACATGTTGAACGCGAGACGCATCTCGAGCAACTTGAAGTATAAAATATCCTCCTCGTCTTTGTCCAAGAAAAACAACAACAGCACGAGCAAAAAGGAGGAGACGAGTAACGGCGGCAATAGTAGCGGTGCAGAGATTATGCGCGACTTGAAACTGTTAGCCGAACAAGCCGAGCGAGAGGACGGCGTCGATTCCAGGGAATGGAAATTGGTCAAACCAGACGGCGATGCGAATGGTCGCCATCCGCATCGATGGAGAGAACCGCCAAAATGGGTTAAAACGTGTTGAGACGAACTCATTGGTATCGTGAAACATCGCGCGCCTACTTCTCCCGCTTCTCTCCCAAAAACACACGAGAAAGACTTTTTTAGCACAACACTATACCAATCAATCAATCTACAGAGTATAAATCGGCATTAAAAAAACTACTACATACGAGTAGCTTTTAAAGCGCATATACATATATCGCATCAAACGTAGAGAATTCGAATCGCGCGTCATGCCTGCATCTAAAACGACAATACGAGTCTCCTCTTGGAACGTCGCGGCCATAAACGACAACCCGTTTGAGTATTACGTGACCATAGACAGCAGCGCTAACGGAAACACAAATGTAAAACAGAAAAACTATGAACGCACCATGGAAGAAATCGACGAGAAACTGATAAACGCGGATCGGCACGCGATTAAGGTGAAAGATATCGTCTCCCGAGAGATGTTGTTGGACGCGAAGAGAGAGATTTTGAAAACTTTAGATTGGACGGAATCCGAGTGCGATTTGGCCATAGAATTCTTTACTCAACACTTCGCAGAGAGGAAAATTTTGAGCGATTTTTTATTAGACGCAGACATCGGAGCGAAACGGCTGTGTTCCATGCCTGATCGATTGACGACGAAAGTTTCGAGCGAAAAGTGTCGTCCGTGCGTGACGACGTCGTATTCAGATGTGGCGGTATTGAGCGATGATTCGAAATGGTGGCAGGAGTGGTTGCGCTACGTGTTCGACGAGAAAGGCGGAGTCGCGAAACGGTTGAAGTTTTTAGATAACAAAAAGTACCCGGCGATTACGGACGAGGAGGTGAAGATTTCGAGACCTTTGCAGGTATTTTGCTTGGCGGCATTTGATAAGAGTTTGATACGTTTAATTGGCGAGGTGGATGCGAATTGGGCGGAGACGAAGAAGATATTGGTGGACGCGTTGGTGGAGCGGAAAGTGACTGCGACGATTGATATTTTAGAACGGGTGGCAAGGGAAGGGAGAGAAGTGATTTGTTTGCAAGAAGTTTCAGAGCAAATGCGAGACGGGATTGCGAAGAGTGCGGTGTTGACAGAGAAGTTTGATTGTTTGTACGGGCCGGATTTCGACACGACGAGGAATCAGAATTCCATAGTGTTGGCGAGCAAAATATTTTTCGAAAGTGGCGTGTGGGAAGTCGTCAGCGTAGATAAATCGAAATTACCCCCGGGACTCGCGAGCGGTGATTTGTGCGTCGTTCGCGAAGTCAGTTTAGACGACAACAACACCGGAAGAAAGCCGTTTGTCATCGCTTCTTTCCACGGTGACACGAACGGGTTACAAACCATCAATGTCATCAAAGCCGTCAACAGCGAATGCGGCGGGCCCAATTCCACCTTGATCTTCGCGCTCGACGCCAATTGCCACCGCGACGACAACAAAGGTAAACGTCTTTCGATCGAAACTATGTTCGCTTCTCTGGCATCGGAAAATCTGGAAAACTGTTGGGGTACCGAACATTCGCTCTGCCCGACCACCACTTGCAATGCCCGCTCGTTCCTCCAACCTCAGTTAAACAAAGCCGTTTTCTACAAAGACAAGCTAACGAGCGCGTTAGTCGACAGGCACCCGAAAGACCACGTGTTCGTCTCCTCTGAGACGTTTGCAGTGAACCCCGAGCGATCGAGTCGTGTCAATGACGTGTCGGACGAAACGGTATTCCGATGGGTAGACGATATGCCCTTCCCGACGCTTTCGTTTCCTAGCGACCACGCGTTGGTCACGTTTGAATTAGAGTGCATGTAGTACACACACACACACAAATCATCACGCGTGCTGTAGAGTACGCGCGCGTAACGCGCGTAAATGGACGAGAGTAGCGTCTTTGCGCGATGGATGTGACGGGCGTAAAGCTTAAAAATGTCATTTTTTTTTTGTTTTCGTTTTCTCTCTGTTTTTTTTCTCTCTCGTGTTGTTGTTGTTGTTGTTGTTGTTGTTGTTGTTGTTGTTGTTGTTAACTACTACCCATATTGGTCAGAGAATTCCTCGAGTGTAAACGCGCGCGTATTTATATAAAAAAATGGGCAAAGGGAAACCCGTCTCCTCGGACGAGGACACCACCTCGAGAGGATTTCCGTTCCGGTTTCCTTTCCAGAACGCCTCGTCGAACGGAGGCGGCGGCGAAGGAGAGAGGAAGAAGAACGAGAGAAGGAATGGAAAGAATTTCTTGTCCAATTTGAAAGGGAAATTGGATGTGGAAAAATACAAAGAGAACTTAATGGCAACTGCGGCTGGAAAGATCATCGCGGCCGCGGCGTCGGGGATCGGATCCATGCTTTTATTCGCGGCGGTGTTTAAAGTCGTCTCCGTGAAAACAGCAGAAACCTCCGATGCGAAGAAAGAGGCGAATAAATTAGATATCGAAAGGAAAGCGCGGCTCGCGAACGTGAGAAGACAGTTAGCGGGTCCGTTACGAGCGTCCGCGATTGAGTTGCACGAACGGTTAGAGGACATCTTGTGCACACCCCCGAGACGAAAATCGCGACTGGAAAGAGTACCGCAACCGGTGAACTTCTTCGCCTTACATTTTCCAGACGATCCGTCGGATTGCGTCAACTCGACGTTGTTTCGTATATGCGCGTATTTAGAAAAAGTGTTGCAGTTTAATCACGGGGTGCACGTGGAAGGAGTTTCGGAGGAAGATACGTGGCAATATTTGTTGGACAAGAAGTTAGCAAATATCCAGAGAGCGATGGCGAGTTCGGTTCCTAGATTTGATGCGGTTTTGAAAGGGGAGAGAGAGAGAAAAGGAAGGAAAAAGAAGAACACAAAAAAAAGACCAAAAAAAAAAGGGAGTATTCATTTAGGGTTTTTAAACCCTTCTTCTATTTAGGGTATTTGACCCCTTACGAAAAAGGAGGGTAATAATATTGACCTAAGTCGAGAGTCCCTCCTTTTAGAGAGAGGCAATCGAAGTCTCGAAAATAATTCTCGCGATTCGCGATTGCGGCCGCAAAAAAAAAGAAGAAGAAGAGAGAGGAAAGGCGCGCGTCTCTCGTCTTCTCAAAGCCTCTTCTCTTTGGGAGGAGAGAGAGAGAGAGAGAGAGGCTTTTGTCGTCGTCACCGTCAAAGCGAGTTGAGGAAAGACCTCTCGTTTGGTGACCACCCACTCTAATTTCGTGTCTCTCTCTCGCCCTTAATTAAAAAGGCCCCAATTTTGAGAGAGAGCACTCGCTCTTTGTATAAAGGGAAAAGAAGAAGTTTCAAAAAAGGAGAGGAGATTCGATCCGAAAGAGGAGCAGACTTTTGGCCGAACGATCATCCGCAAAACCTTTCTTCTGCGACGAGAAAAGAGAGAGAAGGAGGAAGCGCTTTCTTTCTTTCTTTCTTTCTTTCGGGAAAACAACATGGCGCGAGATCGAGGACGCGGGACGACGGCGTCGGCGAGACACGCTGCTACAACGACGACCGAGAAAAAAAGAGAGGAAGAGGAGGAAGAGGAGGAAGACCACGCCTCCGAAAGAAGCAAAGAAAGAAAACGAGGAGAAGAAAACGAATCGGAGGAAGAATCGGAAGAAGAGAGGAAGAAGAGAAACTCTGAGAGGGAAGTTGAAACCGCAGATGCTCGGCAACGGAGGATTAAAGACGAAAACATGGCCATCGCGCGAGCGCAGTTGGTGAAGGAAAAGGTGCGGTTGTTGATGCAGAAAGCAAACGCGCCGACGAAAGGCGAGCAGAAGAGAAAGGCGACGCATTGGTCGTACGTGACGACAGAGATGAAATGGTTGGCCAGAGATTTTGCGGCAGAGAGAGACTGGAAGTTGGAAGCGGCGAGACAGGTGGCGTTGACGGCTGGGGTAGCGAACGGCATGCCAGTTGGCGCGAACGAACGAAGAAACCAGAGAGACGCAAAAGCGGCCAGGCAGGTGGCGAAACAAGTGAGCGCATTTTGGGAGATTCGTTGGGAAGAGGCGAAGAAGGTTAATCTACCCGAGGCGACCGAGTTGGCGAAGCTTGGTTGTGGCGGGAAACGATTCGCATTGGAATCGGCGGAGAGGGAGACGAATTTTCGATTACACTCGTCGGTGCAAGCGCAAACGAGTCAGAGGTTACATCGAACAGCAGTAAACGCCGCCGCTGGTGCTAGTGGTGGTGGAAGCGATCCTCAAACGCCTAAAAGCGACGACGGAGGGGCGAATACGAGAACAAATTCAGCGCGGTCGACGCCACCGACGAATGTGAGCACGCCGTTGACAGACGTGACCGGATATGGCGAAGATAGCAGAAGAGACGACGACGAGATCTTCCTAGTAAATTTTGATCCGAAAACGCCGGAGATTCCCCGTGGGAGTTCCATGAAGAGCATAGAAAGATGGGCTGTGAAATATTTGCACCGATTGGCTTCGTTAGAGAAGGCGAAAGCGGTGCGACAGGCTGTCGATGCGAAAGAAGCCGAAGAGGAAGAGGACGACGAAGAGACGACGACAAGAGGTCGCAAAGGTCGACAGGCCACGAGAGGTAAACAAAAAGAAGAAAAGAAAGAACCACCGACGAGAAAAGGGAACAAGAGGAAACGAGACGTGACACCGGAGCCTCCGCCATCTGGCAATACCACTGGTAAAGATACGGACATGGAAGACGTGGAAACGGACGTGGATACCGAAATCGTGTTGTCGAGTCCAGAAAAAAGAGAGTTACGACGCGCGCAATACGCGAGAGACCTAAAATTGGACGAGGGCGGATTAGAATTAGATCTGGACGCCTTGATTGCTCCGTATTCGATGAACAAGAAGCTCACCATGCGCGGATTGAAGAGTTTCAAAAGAGACGACGAAGCCGCGAAGAAGGAAGGAGGCAGTTCAGATGACGAAGACGAGGACGACGACCAGTCCATGTCGAGCGGTGGTAAGAACGGCGAAGACGACGACGATGAGAAATCAGACGCTGCCGAGGACTTTTTCTTTGATTTTCCAGCTTTGCAATACGACGCGTACGAAACCGTTCGCGAAGAGTTTGAAAAGAGCGCCATTGGGAAAGAAGCGAACAAATTTGCCGAGTACGAGCGGCGACTTCGAGAGTGGGAAGACCGCGAAAGAACGAGAGAAAAGCACCAACGCGGTCAGCAAAAAAACACAGGGGGTGGCTCTGGTCCGGAAGGAAAGCTCACGCCGTCCGAAGAGCGCAGGCGCGCGTTCTTCGCAGCGGCTGCCGCGCGAGGCCACTTCTTCGACCAAGAAGGCTACGTCGTCGACAAAAACGGAAAACGGAAAAAGAATAAAAAAGGTCAGTTTGTTCGGTTTCATCCGGGAATGGAGGAGCAGTTTGGCGTCAAGAAGAACGGTAACAAGAAGAGCCAAAAAGCGAGCGCTGCCGCCGCGAACGAACGAAAAGGCGCCGCGAAACCGTGGACGGCTTCGGAAGATGCGCTTTTATGCGCCATCGTCCACGAGTTTGGTTCAAATTGGGCGCTCGTGGCCGATGCGTTTGGCGCTTCGGCGAGCTTAAAAGGCTCGTACCGCCGTCCGGAATTGTGTCGATGGCGCTTTCAGCAGCTCACGAGGGCGGTGGAATTGGAGAATGATCCAGAAGCTTTCGCTGCGCTCAACTTGGACAAAGGTTCCGCACGCGTCGTCATGTCGAGATCGTTACCGTTGGAAGATGAAACGGCAAGATCACACTTCCAAGCGGTGGCGCACTCTTGCTCTTCGTACGCAAAGATTCGTCGCGCGGCGTTGCGAGAGCGCGTCGGGATGGATCCGCAGAAGCGCATTAAACCCCACCAGAGTTGGAAGGATTGCATGAAGATGTTTCCATTGAAATCGCCGGCAGAGTTGGCGCACATATCGATGAACCCGATGCAGCAACAGCAGATGCAACAACAGCAGATGCAACAACAGCAGATGCAACAACAACAGCAACAACAACAGCAACAACAACAACAACAACAACAACAACAACAACAACAACAACAGATGCAGATGCAACAGCAGCAAGGTGTACAATATCCCACGAGCGTCATTCATCCTCCGCAACAACAGATGCATGGTCAAATGCAAATGGCTGGTAATGGTGTTTCCATGCAGGCACAACAGCAGCCGAACATGCAACAAATGCCATCGCACATCCAACAGCAACAGTTGGCTCGTGCCGCTTCAAAAACGGAAGCGGTCGCCGCCATCGCCGCTCAGCAAATCTCGCCTACCCAGGTGCCACAACTTCACAGGATGGGAAGTTACCAACCGCAGGCTGGTAAAGGCCAAGCGGCAATGAGCGTTGGTGGTATGGTTGGATCTTCTCCGGCACGACCGAGAGGAGGAAATGCCGCCCCGACTACCGCTGTTGTTGCTGGTGGAAACGCCGCTGCACCTTCTGCTACGCCTACGAATAAGTTATCGCCTTTAGGATCGGGAGAGAAACAACCGAAGCAAGGATTAGCGCCTGGAATTCACGCCTTGACGCCAAAAAGTGCCGCCGTCGAGAAAGAAAAAGAGGAAAAGAAATCGAAAGAGCAAATTATTGCGGAAAAAACGAAGGTGACTAGAACGGGCAGAGCGACCAAGAAAGTGAAGAAGTAAAATGCATAATATTCTCGACGTAAACAAGATAAAAACAACAACCGATAGCAGATTCTATATACTACAAAAGTCCCCTTAATTTAATAATTATTAACTACACGTGTAAAATTATGTCGTTAAATTAATGTCCTCCTTTGGCGATGGCTTCCTGCGTTCTCTCGAGCAACGGTTCCAGTTCTAATTCCAACACTGAAACTGGGTTCACGATATCAAACTCCTTCAAAACTTCTGGGTGAACAATCCCAAAAACGCCAATCTCCTTCCCATTTCTGACAATCGTCGCTTGCCTTCCCGGGAAGAACGTCGGCTCGTTTCTCTTTTGTATCAACTCGTACCCGGCGTTTTCAGGACCGGGCTCAAAAGACCCCGCCGCTCCAGTCACTTGCATGACTCTATCTAACACTCCGTGGATTGATTCTAAACCAGACGTTTGCGCGGAGTGTAAAGCTAATAATCTTCTCGAGTTTCTCGCACCGACGTCGGCGTTCTCATCGATGACAACAACGTCGCCAACCTCGAAGAGTTTCACCGGCAACGGCGCGTCTTTGTTCGCCCCCAACGCCTTCAAAACGCCCGGTAACAACGAACTCCTCGCCACTTGAACGTCGATCGACGATGGATTTGCGACAATCGCGGCACAGTTCCCGTCATCTTCTCTTCGTACGTTTTTAAAGTTATCGTCGTGAGAGCACAAAATCCACGTCAATACCTCAGAAAAGCCCATCCTCGCAATTTCCTCTCTCACCAAATCACCAAAGTGATTGATCGGTTGGCCTTTCCCCATCGTCGACGCTTTTGGAATAGTTTGTTTGATATTATTGTACCCATACGCAATCGCCACGTCTTCGGCGATATCGCAAGCATGCAACACGTCCGATCTCGTCGGTGGAATTTCCACTCGTAAAGTTTTTTCCTCGGTGACTTTAGAGGCCAATTGCATTTTACACAACAACGCCGCCATCTCTTTCGTTTCAATTTCAGTTCCAATTCGTTTGTTCACGTAATCCACGTCAACGTCAACGAATCGTGTCATAAAGTCTGGATAACTCTTCTCGTTGCCCATGAAATCCACCACGTCCACAGGTTCCACTTGAAACGGCTTCGCGCAGTGCTCCGAAAACATCGTCACGACCGTGTTCAACACAATCTTCGCCTTGTGCAAATCCGTCGCCGTGCACTCAATGAACACGTCCTTTGTCTCTAACGAAATCGCACTCACCGATCCGTTAATCAACGGCGGCAAAGATAAAACCGTCCCGTTCTTATCCTTCAAAACCGGCGCCACCGCGCTCGACTCGATCAACGGCACGTATGCTTTCAATTTTTGGTCGTTTTTCTTATAATGTTCCAATAATTCATCCGCACGAAACGATTTCGTTTGCTTCAGCGGCACGAACTCAATCTCTTCTTTCGGTTTCGCGTCGTACGTGAACGGGCCTTCAATTTTGGACAAATCGTGCGTCCCGATGGCGACTAAACTTCGTCTTCGGCAGATATTTTGGTGCAATTTATCTTGCAGATCGATGAACGAGTTATACCTCTCTTTCGTAAACGTCACGTTCCTCAGCACCGCGCAGACTATAAACGGCCGAACTAAGCTCACGGTTTTGTTCACTTTCACTCGCAATCGCTCCTTTCCGTTTTCCGGCTCGACCGTCCGAAATACCGGAGTCGATCGTTGCCCGCGAAAGACGTTCAGAGCTCTCGCGATGCCTTCCAAACAGAGCAAATCGTACCTGTTTGCGGGAATATCTATCTTATAAATCACCGCGTCCGAATCGTCCGGGGACTCTCCTCCTTCCTCTTTCCCCGACGGGGCCTTTTCCGCCCCCGCGTCGCCGGAAGAACCCTCTTTCCCGGGACCCAAAAACTTGCTCGACATCTCCCGTTCCGTCGTCACTTCGTCCAATTCGATGCCGAAATCAAAACACAACTCATCGAACTCGCCCTCCGTAAACGTTCGGCCAAGCTTGGCGAAGAGCTCGTCCCGCTTCAAATTCACCGTCGGCATGATGCTCGCGCGCTGCGTGTTCGCTCGTGGTGGTAAAGGCGGTGCGACGACGAGAAAGACTTTTGATTGTGACGCAAAAGATAAAAGGACCCTAAACTACTTATGTACTTAGAAGGAAAAAAAGGACCCCCAAAAGAACTGCTTTGCGAATAAAAGGAACGGAGGAAAAAGAAAGGTCGTCCGCCTCCTCCTCTCCGTTCCGCGGGGGGGCTTCTCTTTTTCGTCTCGAAGTGTACCACTCGTGCAAATACGTGCGATGAAGAATACGAGTCCTAGGAGTATCTACTGAAGTATTTTTAAATAATGATGTGGCAGTAAGAGTACGCGGCGTCGCGCTCGCTCTCTCGCTCTCTCGCTCTCTCGCTTTCTCAGACGTTATATGACGTGAATGTTCGGCCCGTCGATCATGATTTTCCCCTGGCGTTGTAACAAATCTAAAAACTGCACGCACTCCTCGTCGGAAAACTCTCGACAGCCGTCCGCTTGGAGAAGGCGAGCGGCTTCGACTTGCTCTTGGACCCGGTTTTCAATCATGAAACGGCCGAGGAATTTGGAGAAGAGTTGACATCGCTGGCGGTCGTATTTGGGTTTCTTTTCTTCTTCTTCTTCTTCTTCTTCAGAGTCCAAGGAGGAGGAGTTGCCATCGTCGTCGGCGCTTTCGTTGTCCGAGTCGTCGTCGGAGGAGGAGCAGCCTTGTATTTTTGTCACGCCGCGAACTTTCGCCGTCTTTGAAAGCGGGCCGTCGCCCCGGGTGATTTCTGGGATTTCTTCCGAATCGGACTGATCCGCGTCGTCGGCGTTATCTTCCTCTTCGTCGCTGGAGGATTCGTCATCCGAGGAGGAAAACTCCATATCCGCGTCCAACTTGTCGCGATACTTCTCTCCGCACCCGTCTAAAATTTCTCTCAAATAAATCAGATACGGTCGCATGGTATTTCCAACCACTTTCATGTCCCGCAAATCTTTCAACACCTCTCTCAACTCTTTCGCTGGGCACGCGATCATCATCACCGATAAAGCTAATCTCACGTGGAAACAATCGATAATTTTCTGTCTCATCAAGTTCACCAAGTCTGCCAACTGCTGCTCGGCGAATTGTTTCCACTCCTCCAACTCTTCCGGCAGCGGTTCTGCGTTTGGATCCGCTTCTTTCGGTTTCTGGTCAAACTTGAGCTCTTTCGGCGGGTTAGGTTTTCGTTTCCCAAAGTGGAGCTCTAAAACAGATTTTACACTGCTCGTCGTTGCCCTCACGTTTGCCTCCCTCGCGGCTCTCTCTTCGTTCGCCTTCTTCTCTTCCGCGGCGGCGGCCTCCGGAGAACTCCGCTCGCTCTTTTCCCTTTTCATATCCGTGCCTAAAATGTCTTCTTCTTCTTCTTCCTCTTCTTCCGTGTCTGCTTTCGCGTGCGTGGTGGCACTCGTCGGCGTGTTCTTCTTCTTCTTCTCCGAAGGCGGCGACGACGATGTCGTCGTCAACGCGCATTCGCTTTTTCTCCCTTTGTCTGTGGTTTTTGACATTTTCGCCCTCTCCTCTCTCTTTTTGTCCTCGTCAAAAACGAGAAGATTCGCGGTCCTTTTCTCTCGCGCGTCTCCATCTCCTCCCTTCTTCTTCGTTTGGTTCACGTCGATATCGGTCAACAACAGGAGCTGTTGTTGTTGTTGTTGTTGTTGTTGTTGTTGTTCTTTCGTCCCTCCTCCCTTCTGCTTCTTTTTGGAGTAACAAAACGATATATATATATAATCGGCACCGCACACAAATGTCAGTCTCGAAATTTGAATAATTTTAAACGCGCACAACATCCACAGAAGAGGTCAAAAAAACGACTCTTCTGAGACGACAAAGAAAAGACGCGCGAAGCGAGCACAGTATATAAACGCGAGAGCACCACATCGAACGACACCGCGAGCACGATGATGATGCGCACCTCTTCTCCTCCTCCTCCCTTTTCGACAAAACAGTCCATCGTTTTTTAAATTCTTTTTCTTCTTCTCTTTTCGATGGTCTCGTGTGTGTTTTTTTTGTGCGTCGCTTTTCATTCTTGTGCGCTCTCTCTCTCTTTTTTTTTTTTGTCTCCTGCCTCCTGCCTCCTCCTCTTTTTTTTTTCTTTTTTTTTTTTCTTTTTTTTGTGTCGTCGTCAAAAAATACGCGCGAAAAATGAAAGCCCCCCACCCGTGCGAGAGGCGTCCCACGTAGAATAATATACTACTCGTTTGAAGCGTCCTTTGTGACGTAAACGAGACGACGCCCCGGTGGTGGTGGTGGTGGTCTTTTGGTTTTTTTGATGTCTCGGCGGCGATGTTTGAGCGATGATGATGAATGTGCTGGCTCCCATTTCTGAGATCGTTCCGAAGGCGTCGTCGGAACGATCGCGGAAGATGAAAAGGCCTTCTGAGCTCGTTTTTCGTTTCGTTTCGTTTTTGTATCGGAACTTTT
>VIAU01000060.1:0-14245 GCA_009618085.1 Bathycoccus sp. SAG3 | reverse complement strand
CTTTTGGATTTAGATACAAGTATTTAGTAGTATTAATACTCTGTTATCCTATTGTGCTATTGTTGCGTTCCGTCATATTTTCCAAGTGTTCCTTATTATATAATTTTTAAAATACATTATTAGTATTATTATCTATTATATAATTAAGGAAGATGTCTTATATATGTTTTAGTTCACTTTGCCAAAATTTAAATTTGTCATAAAAAAGCAGTAGAGCACGATTTATTATATTGTATACTACCTGGTAACATCTATCACTATTGATATAAAAATCATGAAGGATCAACTGATGCAACTGATCATCCATATGTATGCATATGTTTGTACACATGATACATATAACTAATTATAATAGCTATATATAGATATAGATAGATACATTCTCCATTGTTGTATACAGGAAATATATACATCATTCGACAGAGAAAATCAAAATTGAATACGATTCATTATCTGAAAGTGATTTAAATATCGATGCTTCATTATCCGAACAAGAATTTGATTATGAAGTAAACCCTGATCATGAAAAAGGAAAAGACGACAAAAACGAGGAAGAAGATGAGGAGGGAAAAAAAGGAAAGAAAAGAATAGCTACAGTTGTAAACGAAAAGAACTTGGGAGGTTCAATAATAGTATCTGATGAGAAAATTGTGGAAAATACAATTATTAACGAAACGTCTAAAGCAGATTTGAGCAAAGAAAAGAAAATAACTACTACAGTTGCAGATGATAAATCATCGATAGAAGAACAAAAAATAGTAGTAGAAAGTGACGATAATATTAACAATAATAATAAGATAAAGCACGAAGCTACTGAAGAAAACATCAAAGCAAGACTAACAAAAGTGGGGGAGACAAACAATATACAAGAAGAGGAAAAAACAATTGTTGTCGTAGAAAAGGACAAAGAGAAAGATGTGACAAAAATAGTACAGGAGAAAGAAAGTGTTAAGCCGGAAAAAAAAATAATGCATGAAAATCAAAGTGTCCCAATTGAAAATGTCAATACAAACTACATAAAAGAAGAAGAAATTATTGATGCTGATATACTACCAAAACAAAAATCAATTGAAAATTCTGGCAAAGGAACCTTTGATATGAAAAACATATCTATGAAAGTGGAACCAGAAATGTTACATGTAAATCGTGGCTATACAAGTGATACCACTCATATGGCTATTCATCATTCGCAACAACACCATAGAGAAATCCAACCACAATATCATCATCGATACGAATCTCACCAACCTATAGTAAATTTCAATGCGCATTTAAATGATCATCGACATCATATGTATCATCAACCGGTGACACATCATAGGCAATTACATCATCACCAATCCTCTCTCATGATGCCAGCGCAACAATATCATCATAATGGTTATCATCAGACAACTAATCAGCATCGTGTATTGGTTCCAATCACTGAGAATCACGGCTATTATCACCCGCAGCAGCAGCAGCAGCAACAACAACAACAGTATCTTGAACAGCCTCATAGTCCTGAATGGTCACCCGTTTCAACACCTCAAAAAGTATCACATGCATCCCCAATGCGACAACATGATAATACCGCTTTCGTAAATAATATCAGTGATGATAAAAATAATAATGAAGAAGACAAAGGAATTAATTGTGAAACCATTCGAATCATGCTTGATGGCATGACAACATTGTATAAAAATGGATTACAAAACTATTATTAATATATATATATTTAGAGGGGTATTTACGATAAAAGATATTATACGCTCGTATTTTTTTTTTTTATTTTTTTTTTTTACATTAATTTTTTTTTTATTGTTCAAAATCTTTGTTTACGTAAAAAATGATTATATAACATTTAAATATTTACATTAATAACTGTGTGCAAAAACAATTTACAGTGTACTATTACATACTGTCCATATTATGATCATTTTTCAAACAGAATTTTACATCTTTGACTTCTAATTCATCTGAGCCACGATGTTTTGCATATTGCATAGCATCTACTGTAACTTTTTCAATAAAACTAGTTAAATATTTTAATAAAAATTCTTCACATTCATCTGTCATTCCTACTTTTACACCACCATTAATTTCCGTCAATATTGCTTCCATATGTACCTTTGCAGATTCTTCACTGCGTTTATCTAATTTTCCTGACATTTTATTTGAATTTTTATTTATACAAATACTATATACGATACGATATACGCGTCAACTATAGTCAATGTGATGATTATCTTTGTATACAATTGTTCTTCTCTTTCCCCAATCAATATTGATATATTGTAAATGGTATAAATTTATTTCTTAATATATTGTTATTTATAATTTAAAATTAGTTGTTTGTTGTGCTGTTGTGCTGTATGTAGTACAGTATTGCACTATTTATGTTGCACATTGGCACAGCGGCACAGCACCACGATTGCCAGATTTAAGGTTTAAGGTGTTAGATATTTTTGATAGACAAAGTTGTGAGTTTTTACTCTACTAACTTAGTACATGATCGCCATCTACATCAAATTTTGCTATAATTATAAGAAATTGATGAATTTTGGATGATGATTATAGCACTATTGATGATGATTTTTTTATTTTTTTAAAAAAAATTCAAAAAAAAATCAAAAAAATTGAAATACTACATATATTTTATATATTCAACAAAAGAGTAAGAAATCAAAGTAAAAGTATAGATACGTACAGAGCGTATATATAACAGATATATATATATATATAATATAACGTGAAAAGGAACATATTAATATACATATCATTTGTAACAGATATATATATATATATATATTTACATACATTTAAGAAAATTAAGAAATAGGAATAATAATATACATTATTATGGATTTTGACTTTGACGAAACAGATTTAAATGCTATTGATGATAATAATAATCGTCGTAAAACACCATCTAGAGATGGTGGTACATTAGGTAATAGTGGATTGTCTGGATCTGGCCCAAGTAGTAATCGGATGATGATGGATGGTAGTAGTAGCAATCGCCGTAGTGGTGCAGCAATTTATAGTAATATTGATTTGGAACATGAAGTAGCGAATGAAGATCCTAGAACTTTACGAAAAGCAATTTTGAATGAACGTGCAGCACCACATATATTACCATATGAACAACAAGCGGTAGAAGATTTGACCGTGATCATAAATAATCAACAAAAAATTATTGACGATGTCATGGATTTCAAACCACAAAATGAGCAAGAAGGTACGAAAGTAGTAGATGATAAGTTTGCATGTAGTTTATATCAAATGGAAGTAAATCGTTTAAATTATATTGTAACTTCATACCATCGTACAAGATTACGTAAAATACAACAATATCCAATGCACATATATCGAGATAATGAATTAAAACAACGTTTATCCAAAGCAGAATTTTCATTTTTAACGGATTATATTGATTTAATAAGTGGGCATTTGGAACAAACAGTAACAAATCATTTACCAAAGCAATTCCAAAGTTTAACAGATGAAGGTTCCCTTGGTTCGGTATCAATGATTCCACATCCAAATTTAAATAAATATGTATTTATAAAAGCTAAAGAAGATATTGGCGATGTTGAAATTGTTGATGGCCCAGAAGGCGTACAAACTATTAATAAGGACGATGTGTTCGCAGTCATTTATGAACCGATTGAACATTTATTATTGGATAATAAAATAGAATTGATTTAACTGGGTATGTATATATATATATCAGAGAGAGTAGCACGTAGTATATTAAATATGAAATAATACACCATAATAATGTTCTAGAGATCTGGGAGATGTGAAATGTATGAAAGCTGGAAAGCCAAAAGGAAAGCGGGATTTATTATTTTCAAATGGGCGGAGAGGAGTACCTTTTTGCAAAACTATTAGTATACTATTATTTATACTTTATAATATATACTATATCTTTCCAATAATCCTCCCTAGGTTTTTTATAAGTTTTGATGTGTTGTTCGATCTGAACAATAAAAATTATAAGAGATGACAGTGAAGGAGATTAAAAATTCTATTTAAACATTCAATAATTATAGGAACAATGGCAGAGGATGATGTGAAAATACCATTAGAGAATTGGAAACAGACGGAAACTAGGAAAGCGAAAAAAGATTATGTAGGAAAAGAAATGTTTAAGAAACGTCATGAAGAATCAATAGAAAATACAAAACGATGGAGAGAACAACATTCTACTGGGCCAAATTGGTGGATGTTAACCCCATTAGCATTTGCACCAATACTTCCATTGATAAGGATAGGATTTCGTCATAACCCTGTACTGAGGGATAGACTTTTTAAATGGACTTTAGGCGCTGGAGTTACACATGGTATTATGTTAATAAGTGGAATATATTCAGATGAAGATTGAACAATTTTAAATTGTTTTTTCAAATATTTTATATGTTGAAATATCTTTGAATAAAAATAAACACACAAGAGTGAAAACAAAAATTGATCACATGCGGCGTGTATATGTTACGATTATCGTAAAGTGTGATGATATATATTGTATTGTAAAAAAAATTAAATAAATAAAACTGGACTCGCTGAATATATAGTGAAAAAGTGGTATAAAAATTGTAAAAAGAGTGTGTCTTGCCTTGTAAAATAAAAAATATTTTGATTTTCATCAAACATTTTTGAATCTCCTATTTTTTTAATAGTATTCTAACATGTACCGGATAGGGAGGCGGTCACTTCAAAAATGGAGAGGAAAGAGGATATCAAATAATATTTGCCTGGTTTGCAATTTTTTAAAATATTAAAGTTAATATAGATAAATGAAAAAAAACACAAACACCACACACGCTAACACTTTGTAGTTTTAAACTGCTGGTGAAACGGATGCTGGTGCTTTAATAACCCAACCTAATGCAGTTGCTTCATCATCTGTTAATCCTTCTTTACGTATCATAGCTCTTAATTCATCCTCAACTTCTGCTTGTTCTGCAGCGGTCAATTCAATAGGTGTATCTTTCGCTGCTGCAGCTTTCTTAGCAAATGCTTTAATAACTGCATTATATTCATTTGCAACTGGATCAGAACCAGCTGCTGTTGGGTCAGCAATGGCAGCAAACGCACTATCCAATGCAGCTTTTTTCATGGTATCGACATTACCACGAACTTTCTCCGTTGCTGCATTAACCATGGTAGATTGAACACCAGCTGTTACACTTTGTTCCAACTGTTTCAATGCATCCAAACGCATAACCACTTTATCCCTTAACTCATGTTTTAATTGGTTTGATTTAGTTGCTACGATGGTTTCCAAAATTTCATTTTGTGCATCACGAATCATAGTCAAATCATCCAAGATATCTAAACGATGTTTATGTGCATCCGCGGTTACGCGCATACTTTCGATGATTGCATCCTCTTGCGCATTTTGTTCTTTCAATACAGCATCACCAACACTATCAAAGTATTCACCAACATCAGCACCAAAATTATGATAAATAGTACCTACGAATAAACACCATAAACCAAGTAATTGTGTCTCTTCGTTAATAATGTAAAAATCAGTTGCAACTGCAGTTGCCGCTGCTAAGCCACCGATTGGGACACCGTAAAATGGGTTACTCAATGTAGCTACAATATCAAAATCGCCACCTTCCTCCTCAGCTGTTACTGCTGCTTTTTCCTCTTCACTAAATTTCGTCGTTACGTGGAACTGTGTTTGTTGACCAGTCGTTGGAAGCATACGTGCCAAACGATGTGCAACAACATTGCGCCTTGCAACATTTCTTAAACTTGACAACATAATTTTATTATTATTACTGTTGTTGTTTTCCTTTTTTAAATTGTTGTTTTATACTAACAATTATATGTGAAATATTAAAAAACTAATACGTCAACAAATTTGTGATGGTGGAATATGTATGTACTATTTATACATATAATAATATATATTTTATCTATTATTTATCCAATAGTAACTAGTACTAATTTTTTTTTTATAATATCTAAAAAGACATTATTTTTTTTGTGTGGCCGGAAATGCTAATGGTATTCCCCTGTAATTTCCCCCTTTGTAATTTCGTGGGTGGTTTACGTTTTTTCCACCCAAATTTTCATCCGCAAAAATAGAGTTAATATTTAAGTGAAATTGATTTATAAAAATGATAAAATAGAAAGTAAAATTTTAAAAATCTCGAAATGACAAAAGCGGCAATTTGTTAGTATTGACACAGTAGGTAAAATGACGGATAGAAATCTTTTCTTCATCATCAAAAAATAATAATAATAAAAAAAAAGAAGAAGAGAAAAAAAAGCGTGTCGTCTCTCGTCTCCTTGTACTCCTATCTTCTATAAATATTAAATAAATACAGAGTGTAAATAAGATCAATGATGATGCATCTACATCTATATAATATTATAGATTTGTTTCTACATGTAGAGATAGAGAAGATAAAGAGAGACAAGGAAAAAAAGATTATAAACATTCACAGATTGTTGCAGTGAAAACCCTAAGAAAGAAGAAAATACACGTAGATATATATCAAATACATTAATATAACATGGCAAGTTTAACATCCGAAGATTTGCCACCACCACCGCCACCACCACCTTCTTCAAATGATGATAATAATAATAATAATAATAATAACGATCGTAAAGCAATAGCACGTTCGCATTCAGGTGCCTTTACATCATTGGAAGGGTGGTTTGAAACAAAATCAACCTCCATGTTTAAAAAAAGAGATAAATGTTACGTTGTCTTAGTAGATAAAAATGTTAGTATATATTCAAGCGATAAAGATAAAAAACCAAAGAAAGTATTTTCTTTTGAGACTGGGGAAATTGACGTTGTTGATAATGAGAAAAACAGTAAAGGTTTTTCCTTAACAATCGTTGATAAAGGTAAAAAGAAAGATCAAATTACATTATTTGGCGAGAGCCAAGAATACATAGAGAAATGGTCAAGTGGAATTTTAAAAAATAATACCCAAATAAATTTTGAAAAAAGAAGAGCCAGTTTAAACCGTGTACAGAATCAAGGACAATTGTTTGATGAAATATGGGCTGCTGATGATGATGAAGAGAATGGAGGAACTAACGAAAAACAGGATGTAAAAGCAAAAAAAGTAAGTGCTATTGCACCACCAGAACATGAAGGCTATTTAATGAAACAAGGTGGCACATTTAAAAGTTGGAAAAACCGATATATGGTATTGTCACATTTTTGTCTATCGTATTATGCAACAGAGGATCATTATAAAAATGGTAAAAAACCAAAAGGCAATATACGTGTGAATGATGAATGTAACATACATAGACGTGAGAAAAAAAATTTAAAAACGCATCCATTTGGATTTATTTTAAGTGCAAGTGAAGGCCAAACAAAAAAAAGACGTGATTATCAAATGTGTTCGGAAACAATTGATATAAACGGTGTATGGATTGCCAAATTACGTGCAACAGTGAATTTAGCAAAGAAATTAAAAAAAGAAGGTGAAGCACAAATACGTACACGGATTTCTATTGAAGAACAACAAGGAGAAGGAGGAAACCATGGTAATAATGAACAACTTAATACAATACAAGATGGTACGGATGGGCAAGGTGGTGAGAAGGCAGGTAATAATACTATGGCTAAAACTTCGTCTGCACATGAGCTTCAAATGGATCATCAAAATGACGAGTATTATTTATTAAAACAACGGATAAAGAAAGCAGAAAAAGTTCCTTGGAATCGACGTGCTAAATCTGCATTAAATTTTGGAAGACAATTTTCAAATAAAAAAGCAAGTTTGTGCCAAGTAGAATTATCTTTTAAATTAGAAAACTTATTTGTAATAAAAAATGGCGGTGCGAGTGGTAAAAATTTATCAATATTGCAACAGGGAAGTAACGTTGCAGGGTCCGATACGGTACATTCTGTGTACCTTGTGATATCGAGATCTCCGGAGATACCAAATATGTACTTATCCAATGAACAGGCAAATCATGCAGAAATGATAAAATATAAAGAAATATTCAAAAGTGATGAAGTACATGATAGTCGTAATCCTGAATTTACAACCAGCTTCTTAGTTGATGTGCCTGTAAACGGTGACCGAGCTTTACGTGCTGATGTTTACATATCACACCCAGCGCATGGTAAAGATATTGAATTTGGCAGTGCAATCTTTTCGATGTCAGAAATATTGCAAGAAACAACACGAGAAATGTCCGTACGTATTAAAAGTCCTTTGACTAATAACACTATTTTGCATGTTAGATATGAGGAAGGGCATAATACGTACGAGCCGAAGATTGCAGAATGTTGGGGTTTAATGGCAAGCACGTACATATACCGTGGTGAGCCAGAAACACGAACACGAGTTTTGTGTAGAGAAGAATGTTGGGAAACAGCTACGACATTTCAAATACCATTATTATATTTAAAATTACGTTTAAGTGAATTGGTTTCGGATATGGCTGGTGTTAAGCATATTACACAAAAAAAATTAAGAAAAATTGGTAGGAAGGAGGAAGAATTTAATGTAGAACGTAGAACTTTAACAACGCAACTAGATAATATCAAAGGGAAAGATGAGAGAAGTATGTTATTAGGAAAATTAGCTGAATTAGAACTTCGCAAAAAACACCATAGAGATCGCCATAATACATTAACAAGTGGTGGCATGGAGTTGGAACATATGAAACAGATTAATAAAGTTGTCAAATTATTTTCAACATGCGTTGATCTGTTAAAACGATTATATGCAAGTATACCTAAAAATGCATATCAACGGAAATGTATCAATTTAACATTTAAACCTAGTAAAGACAAAAAGAAGGCGTCTTTACAAATGTGTCCTTTAAATTTACATGCACAATTGTATTTTGTCAGTAAAATGGAAAAAGATATGACTGGTGGCCAAAATAAACGTGAAAATCGCTCTCGTGATAGCATGGTGATACATTTGAATCAAGATGATGATGAAGGGGATGCAATAACAGAACTGAAAGATGTTTTAAAAGAGGAGGAGCATGATGGTGGAGAGAATAGATTTTTTACTTTTAAAACAACGCCTGATACGCTGGGCACAACTGCATATGATTTTGTCACATTTGGTGCTGCAGCAGCGCATTGCATGAAATTTAAAAAAGGTGGTCTGTATAGTAAAAAGAAGAAACTTATGAAGCTTCGTGGTTTTAACACGAATTCCGTTTACACGAGTAAATATAGTGATAATAGCAACAAAATCGAGGAAGAAGAAGAAAGTTTGCGAGTGGCTCAAGATGATGGGAACACGAAAAAGAAATTGTTGGTTGATGTAAATTTGATACAGTGGTTTTACAAAGGAGAAGATGAGCAAGAATATGGTCCATATGATAGTAGTACCATGGGGCAATGGTATGCGGCAAAACAATTACCACCGGAATTAATGATAAGAAAAGGATTAAATGAGGTTCCTGAAGCACTGAGAAATGATGATCTAAATGAAGACTACTTGAAATTAATTGATCATTTTGAAGTCAATAAGGAATTTGCAATGTTGAAAGGTTATGGTGGTGGTGATGATGGTGTCAATGAAAGTACACGAAATAGTTTACCTAAAACTGATAGTGTATTCAATCACGATAATGTCTTTGCTGATATTGGTAAAATGAGTGACGATGAGGACGATTCAGAGGAAGAAGAAGAAGAAGCAGGCGATATGGATGAAGCTGAAAAGCAAATAAAAGCTATGAATTTAGCCATTGATATAACAAAACGTGAAGATTTTTGCATTTGCCAAGCTTTAAGTGCATTAGTCCTATCATTTTCAATAAAATTAGAATTAATGCAAAATGCAGATGCACATTATTTTTATCGACAATTGGAGAAAGTGGGATATCTTTTTGCATGTGAATGCTTAGTAAGCACGCATAAACCAGAACAAGGCATGTTGGAGGACTATATGATTGGTATGAGGTACTTGCAAAATGTTAAATTTCGATTGAATAATGAAAAGGCTGCGATGAATGATGAGACTGCGTGGAAACAAAAAGAGTTACTGACATCATTGCGTTCGACATTAGCTTCCATGCCTGATTCAACATCTGATGAATACGCAAAGAAACAACAATTGGCAAATGATATTATAGACAATTTGAAACATTCCTCTGCGGAAACATTGCAAAAGACATGGTTCTATATGGACAACAACGGGGCGGAACAAGGCCCATTTAGTACGAGTGAAATGCGCGGCTGGTACCCAACCTATGTTGAAGATGGGACACAAGTACGTAGAATAGATGAAGCTGCAAATAATTACATTGCAGTCGCAGAGCGCTTTCCAAATGGAAATCCTTTCCCTGAACCAAGTATGGCAGCCGTTCGTGTTGGTAAAGGTCTTCGTTGTGTTATGATGGAAAGGATTGGTCAAGATCTTGTCGTCACATTAACAGTACCAAGTGATTTATTTACGTCATTACCAAATCCGTTGCAAAATGGTGGATTAATCGATGTTTACCCTTTACTATTCCAACAAGGGATCAATGAATTTCAAAGTATTGCGATATTGAAACGATCTGATGATTGTAGAATTCAAAATATTATTAATCGTCAATCTCTGGATGATTTAATTGTCTATAAAAATTTATTAAAGGAACATAAAGATGAGCTTGGCTATACTAGTGAGGATGTTGATGCGCATGAACATGGTATTGAAATCTTGCAAGAGGCTGTGCAAAAAGAAGCAAAAAATCCCTTTAGGAAGCATTATGAAATTTTAGCATCATCTGAATGTTGTGTACGTATGATGAAAGGTGGCCGTGGTACTAATTGCAAATCAGCGAAAGATCGTACCTCCATGTCCGTTACGCTGGAACAATCGCGTTTAACGTATTATAATCATATCAAAGCACATGTTCCAATACGAGATACCCCTACAACTAAATCACTGCGTAGTGAAGATAAAAGTGTTTTGTGGATGGCAAATGGTCAACGTAAGCATGGTATACGTATACAAAATGCAAAGAAAAATGTTGGAAAAATGAAATTTGCTTTTAATGATTTTCAAAGAAAACGTTTACAAAAGATGTATCGCCCACCAAGAGTAACAATGGGTGCAATTGAGTCTTAGTTAGGTTGTGTGTGTATGTATATAATATGGTTGATTTTTTTATTTTATTATTACTTTTTTCATGATATTCAGCCTGGACAGCATTGACACAGTACTGCTAATAATAAAAAAAAATAAACAAAATTTTTTCACCCACATTTCTTCCTAGTGCTAGTGCTCCTCCTCTCTGCCATCTCATACAGTAATAAATAAGGCCACAGTTCTAAGAACAAGAAAATGTTACAAATACATTCATGTACTGTACATACGTATGTGAATATTACAACATATTAATATACTTTCAACAATAATTAGAAAACAGGATGATGCATACAAGAAATATGAATGTAAAACAACATGCAAAATATGTAACATTAAATTTATTTTCTAGTAATGAAGCTGGTGTACAATCACTATATGATATTTTTACTCATACATTAGGCTTTGATTCCATTGAAAATAAAAATAGGAACGAAGTTTCAGTGACTGATGGTTATTGTAGAATAAATTTTTGGTCAAATAATCGTGTATCGGCAATTAGGAATGCTCTTAGTAAGCCGAATATAACACGTTTATCTTCAATGATTTTACATGATCCCTGCAATAATAACAATAATGTAGATAGTGATGACAGTAATAATAATGTCTTCAATGAAACTTTTCAAAAGTGGAAACTGTGCGTAGGTAATTCACCAAAACTAAATACTGAGTTACGAAATAGTAACCGATCAATTAATGATGATGACTCCTCAGTTGATATAGGCCATCGCCCACTATTGAAAGAAATTGTATTAGGGTTAACATCAACTGAGGATTACAATCGCTATTCAGATCACCTTTTTCAATGTTTACCGTATGCTAATGAGAAATGTCCTGGAATTTTTTCTGTGTCCTCGAATAAATTGTTAAATATAAGGTTATTACCAAGTAAAACGTCTTCATTAGTATTTCATGTAAATGATATACAGGAAGCGGAGAAACAATTGAACATGGTAAATATGAATGGTGGTAGAATTGGTTATACCGGGGCTAGTCATGGACAACTAATGTTGAAAACACCTCTACAAGATGGTGTTGATATTAGATTATGTTCAAAGGTAGAACTTGAACCTCATTTTTGTGAAGGCGAGCAAGCAGTGTACGAGGGAGTTATAAAAGGATTTGGTGATGTGGCACATACTTCTCAACTTGGTTGTGGCCACATCTTAAGAAAAGAAATTATTGGAAAAGCTATGAGTGATAAGTTGTAAAACACAAAATATCGTTACACATACACACTCGTACGAAGCGTAAAAAATAATACATCTATATATATATATAAATATTTAATGTACATTAATATATACACACATGTCTCGATTTTTTACAAAAACGCTCTTCCCTCTCTCCCCCTCTCTCATCCTCTTCTTCATATGGTGAACTTTCGTTTTTTTTAAAAGAAAAATGTTATGTAACAAAAGAAAATCGCAAATACCCAAAACGTCCCTTCACTGTAAAAATAATACCCAAAAATGGTCATGTACAACACTGTTCCTAATGCTATCCATGAACTGTTATTTTTATCGTTCAATACATTAACCAATGTATCAGCCATGTTATGTATTGGAATGACAAGAGTCATTAAAAGTGCCACAATCAAAACATACAAAATTACCAATACCAGTAAACAATACAAATTCGACAGAAAACGGGCTTGTTTCTTCGCATTTATAGCTGCTAACCGTGCTTTTTCTTTTGTATTTTTCTTGTTTTCTTCACTAGCAATTTTTTGTTTTTCTGCTTCTTCCACTTTCTGCTTTTTCATTAGTTCTTCTTTCGCGGCTTTTTGAAACGCTTCTTTTTCTTCTTCTTCTTTCCGTTGTGTTTCTCTTTTCTTCTCTTGTTCTTCTTCGTATACAGCCATAGCCTTCTCGCTTTCTTCCATTTTCATATTGTTTACACGTTTTTTCTCTGCTTCTTCCACTTTTACTTTTTCATCCTCTTCCATTTGTTCTTTTTTTAGTTTTTCAACACGTTTCTTCTCTGCTTCTTCCGCTTCAGCTAGTTTTTCTTTTTCTTCCTTCGCCAACTTCGCTTGATGACGCTCCAATTCTTTTCTCTCTTGCTCTTTCTCCCTTTCTTCCACTTGCCGCTTTGTTTCTTCCTCTTTCTTCGAATTTTCTGCATCCTTTTTACTTTCCATCTCTTGTTTTTTTTTATCTTCTTCTTGTTTCTTTTCTTGCATTTTTGCATTATCTTCTTGTTTCTTTTCATGCTTTTCATTTTCCTCTGTTTCCTTCACTCTTTTCTCATTTTCTTCAGCAACTTTTTGATCTTCCTCTACTTTACGTTTAGTTGCTTGTTTTTCACCTTCTTCTGCTTTTTTTGCTTCATGCTTTTCATTTTCCTCTGTTTCTTTTTCCCTTCTTTCAAATTCATCTTGTTTCTGTTTTTCTTCCATTTCTTTTGCTTTTTTTTCATTTTCCTTTGCCTCTTGTTCTTGTTGATTTTTTATCGTTTCTTCCTGTTTCTCATTTTCTTCCACTTCTTTCTTTTCAGTTTCTTCGGCTTGCTTTTTCTCCTTCTTTTTATTACGCTCTTCTACCCGTTTTTTTGCAGCATCTTCAGCAGCTTGCTTGGTCTTTTCCTCTTTTGCCCGTCCTTCTTTTTTTGTTTGCTTTTTATTTTCTTCATCCTTATTTTTTACTTGTTGCTCTTCCATTTGTTGTTGTAGTTTCTGTTGCTGTTTTAATTCTTTCATATTACTTTTTTCGTCTTCTTCATTGATACGAGATTTTACAGCTTCTTCAGCTAATTTCTCTTGATCTTCTTCCGTCGTTTGCTTTTCATTTGCTGATGCCATTTCTGGCTGTTGTCCATTTGCATCAACTTCCATATTTAATATATCTTGCATATTATTATCGTTATTATTATTGTTATTATTATTTGCTAAATGTTCCATCATATCTCCTATTAGTTCATCTACTAGATGTTTCTCTAGATTATGTTCCTTGCCAAATGATACGGCGGCATCTTGAACGGTTTGACCATGTTCTACTTTGAAAATATATTTAGTGTCTTTAATATTTATCATACCTTCAAAACGTGGTTTTTGTGGTGTTGATGAACCATCATTTTCTTTCGCAACTACGAAAATATTATTATCATTATTATTGAAAACTAAAAATAACAATACAATACTACAACATTTATATATAATATTTTTTAAC
>VIAU01000059.1:0-14311 GCA_009618085.1 Bathycoccus sp. SAG3 | reverse complement strand
TAATATTTTTTTTGCATTGTGGGACATTTTATTCGCTAATAGTTTACTAGATGGACCTTTTCTAAATTTTGCGGATGAATGAAGTGACACTGCATATGCTCTTTTATTTTGATCATCTATTTGAGAAAATCCCATTTCTCCTATACGGCGTAAAGATGGTCGTAATTGTGTTATAAAAAGTTCACTAGCTAATCTATCTCGCGCAATTGCTGCTACGATTTTATCGACTCGTTGTCGAGATTTTCTACCACGTACAATAGCCTGGATCATTCTTGCAGCCTCTATTTTACGTTTTAATAATTCTTTCATGTTTTGTAGTTTAATACGCATATAATTTTGTATTACCATTGCTGCTCTTTCCTCTTGGGCTACTCTAATTTCTTCTAATGCATGGCTGTCATCAAATATGACGTCCAATGCTGCTGTATGTTTTCTATGTTTATCTATATTTTGCATGTATTTTTTTCGTTTCGATACTCCCCTGAATATTGTTTGCACAACTATTGCTGCTCGTTGTGCTTTTATTTCATGAACTAGTCTTTTAGCTAAGTGCCCACGATATGTTTTTTGTATAATTACAATACTTTTTTTCACACGTCGCCTTCTTTTGCGTTTTTTACTAGCTTGAACAGCAGCAACTTTCTTCTCTAACTCTTTCACCTCTTTAATTTCTTTTTTTAATTTAAGCATATCTTTTTCTGCTTTGGCTATTTGCTTTCTACGATTTCTAATTTCTAAAATTTTTAAACGTTTCGCTTTAGACATACTTGTATCAGAATATATTCTACCAACTAAAAATTTTGTAAATGCTGGTGCACGATGGACTTTTGATTTACTTTGTATATTTTTAATATCATTTCTACGATTACGATTTTGCTGTTTCGCAGCAGCCAATGCAACTCGTGCTTGGTCTATTTTAGGAAATGGTATGCTCATAAATTTTATTTTTATGATCGATTGCGTTGTGTTACTATGTTGCTTTGTATAATATATATACAGTATATGTCATTTGTATAATAAAGTCTTTTATAATGTGATTTAATTAAATATTTAGTAGTACTGGAGTACATATATAATAATACTAATAATAATATTATATATCAACTAATAATAACTATAATAAATATTATAAAAAGGCACCAAAAAACCGAAAAGACTGTGGCAATGTGGTGTGGTGAAGTAACGCTTTTCCTTTTGGCACTCTAACTCATCATCCACACCTACAAAATGTTAATGTAAATAATAACGTTACCTGGTGCTCTATATCGTATTACCGCATCGAGTATTCATTTTTGATATTTTTATATATTATATATAATTGATACTACTCGATCCATCTAATGAAAAATAAGAAAAACTCCACCCCCTCAACAACAACAAACAAGAATAATAAATAAATAAAATCTTTTTTATTTAAATAATTTAAATATACACTATACTATATATTGTGATATTTCCACAAGGAAAGAACATACATACACAAACATATATATTCGTATAAATTGTGAAATAATAACAACGTTAATTTTAAAGATAAAAGATGCAAGAGAATACACATTTTGCGGTATTTGGTGCTGGGTGATTTTGGAAACCCCAATTACGTTTTGATAAAGTAAATGGGGTTGTTGATACTAGAGTTGGTTATACTGGTGGACAAAGTAATAATAAACCTAGTTATAAATCTGTATGTAGAGGGGATGGGCATACTGAAGCCATTTTAATTGAATATGATCCAACCAAGGTAACATATAGGAAATTATTGTCTATATTTTTTGATATGCATGATCCATTAAAAGAGCAAAAAACACAATACTCTTCATCTATTTTTGTATGCGATGAAGAACAATTAGAAATAGCAGAAAAAGAAGTTTATAAGTTAGGTCCACAATGTACTACGTTTGTCGAGCCTTTGACATCCTGGACGGATGCTGAGAAAAAGCATCAAAAATATTATGAAAAGAAAAAGAAGAAGAAATCTATGTTTAAACGTAAATTTTAAACATATGCTTGGCTATTTAGTTGGAGAAAAATGAATTTTATTCAAATGAAAGCTAAAAATCGTTTTCACCACATCAACGCACATGACATGTTTTTTATTTTTTTTTGTAAATATTTCCATATATAATATAATATGATGATTTTATGAAAAAACATGTAATGTGGATATTGTAAATTATTAATAAACAAGACATCATATACCACGCATCACATTAACAATGATAAACAATTATTGGAAAAACAAACATCAATAATAAATATATAAAAATTCTCCATCCATTGTATAGACGGAAGAGATGGGTATTAAAAAAAACCAATAATTGTTTTGAGATCAAACACAACACAACAAATATAATTATTAAAAAAATAAAATGTGAAGAAGCGCGTAGGGGTGATGTAACCGGGGATTATAAAATTATTCCTAAAATATATTTGTAACTTGTTACATACAACAATACTCGTAGAATGAAAGTTTCATATTTCCTACCCCCTACCCCCGCCGACTACGCGACCCCGAGAATAATAAATAATCCAATCCAAAAAATAATAATAATATATATTTACATGAAGCGTTTTATAATGTACAAATGGGTATATACTTGTTTCTGTTCAAAACTAGAACTTTGTTTAGTATAGCGAATCATATATATATATTTAAAAATAATTATTTAAATTGATTGGTGTGTGAAATGACGTCAATTGTATCCCTTTCAACACCTTTGCCGAAGAATAAGAATAATATACCATCATTTTCATCTTCACCAACAGCTATTAAAATATCTGACGGTTCACCATGTCAAATTATAAGAAAAGATGATATATGTTATTTAATAAAAGCTGATAATGGAAAGGAAGAATTTGTATTTGAAGATGAAATCAAAATAATTGAAAGCCCGAGCCAATCATCAAATCTTCAATCACCAGCATCTATTAGTGATGATAACGATAATAATGATAATAATAATAATAATAATAATACGAAAGAGGTTGGTCCTGAAAAAGATAATATTGTAGATAATGTTGTAGAACAAGATGAAAATAGGACATATATTGAATCTGTATATAATGGAGGAACTTTTGGTGTAATTAATAAAACAATTTTAGACCAATGGAATACTAGTGATATGAATAATGTTACAAGAAAGAAGAGTAATAAGAAGATAAGTACTCCAGTGGGTAGTTTCAAAAATGTTGAAAAGCCCAATGATAATAATAATAATAATATACAAGAAAGCAACGACGATAAAAAAAGTAGCATTAGAAAGAACATTAATAAGGAGGAGGGGATAAAGAAGAAGAAGAAGAAAAAGAAAAAGAAGAATATAAATAGTAATATGTTCTTACCTCCAAAATGTGGACCAAAATCTTATAAAAACGATATGATATTAACAAATTATAATGTGGAAAAGCTAAAAGTAACTAAGAGATCACCTCCCCGTTTAAGAAGGCGAACGGATACTGAAAATAGTATTGACCTTGAGAAAGATAATAATAATAATAATAATAATAATAATAATAATGATGATAATAATAATAATGATGATGATAATAATAGCAATGAAGAAGAAGAACATGTTGAAGAAATTGAAGAGCGTCCAGCTAATTTACCAGGTTCTCCACATCCATCATCTCGTTTACGATCAAACATGGAATATGATATAAGTGCCAATCGCAATACAACATTGTCTCCAACTCAAACATTAATGGTTGATTTAAATGGTAAAACATTACTTAATTCACCTTCTTCATCATTATTGTCACCATCTATTACATCTCCGTCCAATGAGGATGATGATACGGTTGTTAATAAAAGTAAGAAAAAATATAATAAGAAAAAAAAAAAGAAGAAAAAGAAGAAACCTAATAAGAAAGGTAATAATGATGATAATAGTAACAATAATGAGGAGCAAGAAGTAAATGACGATGTATCTTCAACTACCAATACTGCTAATAATAATAAGAAGAAGAATAAAAATAATAAAAATAATACTGAAACAAGTAACAAAACTGTTGATGCGTTACAATCTAGTGTTGATAAATTAGATGTTAATACAGATGAGAAAAAAGATAGTAACCAGAAGAAGAAGAAGAAGAAGAAACCAGGAAGGAAAAAGAAACAACAGCGACAGCAAAAGATACAGAAAGAAGAGGAGAAAATTCAAAGTGAAAAAACGATGGACGATGCTGCTGCTAACAATGCATCAGTATTATTAGCAGAGGAAGAGGAGGGTGGTTCTGATGTGAAATCTAAAAGTAAAAAAGCAAAATCAAAAGCAGCTGCTAAAAGAAGAGCTAGACAACGAAAAAGAGCTAGGCAGAAAAAACAACAGCAGCAGAAAAACATGGAAGCGGAAGAAAAGGAAGGGACAAAGGGGTCAAAAACAGATGTAAATGAGGAAGAAGAAGCATCAGTAGAGCCTGAAGAGCCAGTCGTTAAAAACGTGCGTTTTAAAGAAGTCATTGTACGCGAATTTGAACGTGAAATTGGTGGTGGTGGTGGTGTCCCTGGACAAGGATCATGGTCCCTTGGATTAGGTACATTGAAAAGTGAATATATAATTGGTACTGTTGATGAATTTGAAGCAAGGCGTGCAAAAGAACTTGAAGATCGTACAAATGAATTATCGGATCCACATTTACGAAAAATTTGTAATGGAGAGACTAGACAATTTAGCCATCGATCTGGCGCATCCAATCCTTTAATGGGTCGTCGTAGTGAAAAAGAACGGAAAGTAATATTAAAGGAAAACATATTAGGCACAGATGATGAAAGTATTCTTGTTGATGAAGATGTTTTTAATGAAAAAATAGCGGAAGATAAAAAGGAAGTATATGCATTAAGAAAAAGTAGACAACATGCAAACCAAGGTTGTGATTGTAGTTTGAGTAATGCGAAAAAAATTCCAACAAAAAAATTAAAAGAATTATTAAGATTCCATGGTATCGCATTTGATGAAGAGAAAGATAAAAAGAAATCTGTTTTGCAAAAGTTATATATTGAAGAAGTCTTACGAAAAATTGGTTCTTGTTGTGATAGAAATTGCCAATGTTTTGTCCTCGGTGTGCCATGTCATGACGTGACATGTTTATCATTAACTGCTAGAAGAGCAAAAGATAAAATTAAATGTGCGAATCCAAATGGTTGGTATAAATATGATCCGGATCTTGTAGAAAAACATCGAATGATTTATTGTGGTAGAGCAATATAGGTGTGGGAGAAAAACGTGGTGTGCGTTGGGAGTGTGGAGAGAGAGCGATTGGTGTGTGAATAATTTTTTTATCTTTGTTGTATATAATATTAAAAATATGATTTTTAGAAAACAAAAATACAAAAATACCCCAGAAGGAACTCATGCCTGAAATCTACCAGAAGGAACCTGTGATGCCTGATGATCTGTATTACAAAAAGTTTTTACGAGTGTGCATATTACGTACGAAGTATATATTCGTATATTATATATTATATTACACTCCACCGTATTTTTTTTATTCGGTACTCTTTACCGTATATATATATATTATTATTTATATATTTATATACACGCTTCATATTCTTTTTCATTTTTTATCATCAACTTCGTCATTTCCATCTCCTTTTAATTCAACACCTTGTTTCATAGCCTCTTCTTCAATTACATTATATTCTTTTATTGGCACATCAATAATTGTTGCATCAGTAAATGTCGATGTTGTATTATTTGCTGCTCTCCAATTTGGATCCCATGGTCTTTTAGCTGGTCTTAATTCATCTTCGCGGTCAACAAATTCAATATACGCCATAGGGGCATTATCGCCACGTCGATTCCTTGTTTTTAATATTCTTGTATATCCACCATTTCTATCAACATAGTTTGGTCCAATAACTGACCATAATTTATGTAAAGCAATATGATCACGTACATAAGCATTTGCTTGTCGCTTTGCATGCATATCACCACGTTTTGCTAATTGTACCATATTTTCTGCAACTCGTCTTAATTCTTTTGCTTTTGGTACAGTAGTTTCAATGCGTTCATGGTGTATCAACGATGTTACCATATTTCGTAACATAGCTTTTCTGTGCTTTGTACTTTTACCTAACTTTCTTAAACGTATTTGATGTTTTACCATTGTTTACTATATTGTTCCTATTATTATTATTATTATTATTATTAAATCTATTATCTATAGTATTATAGTTTATTAAAAAAAAACAAATGTTATTCTTAATTTGATTATATTATATTATATTATCTAGTAATAATAGAGAGTATATATAAAAATAATATGATATAATACTTGTCAATACAAATATATATATATATACACACACACAGATAAGAACACTTTTACCAACATACATATAATACATTTACATTTACATTATTAATTTTATATTTAAAAATAAATAAATGAATTTTTTATTATTATTATTATTATAGATAATAAAAAAATAATAATATTAAGGGAAAATACAATATTAATACAGTGCTGTGCCGGCTGTGCCCTGTGCCAGCGTGCCAGCCCGCCAGCCCCCACCCTTAGCTTAGAACCCCCCTCTCCAATGCTATTTTGATCGTACAAAGGAGAGGGCTTTTTTTTTAAAATTAAAACTTATTAAATTTTGGCAACTTCTTTGTGCGGTGTGAAAAATTTCAAAAAAAAAAACTGTTTAACGAAGGATGATCAACTATGCTGTGTATAATTTACCTGTAAATAAGCTATTACCAAGTATACCAAGGCCATAATATTCTTTTTATTATATATTATTACTTTCCTGATTAGCCCATGAATTTCTTGAATTTCGTAAATTGTCGAATTTTAATATTTCAATATTATCAAGTCCGGTTGTTGCATCATCAATATTAGAAGACTTCCTTTTTCGTGCTTTCATAGCAGCTTTATTATTATCATTTTGCCGTTCTGCTTTTCTCATTTCACCCGCAAAGCTACCATTTAAAAATTTTATCGAAAGGCTCCTTTTATCGACGTTGTTAGAGATGCCACAAAAAGCGTTCATGCACTTTAAACTGTATTTTACAAACAAACGCAATGCAGAATACATAGAAATTATTGTCGTGAATATAAGAGTAACAGCAGCTTGGAAGCTATACTGAAATGTCTCAATTGTTTTCATTGAAGCAGGGTGTTTATTTAATCGTTTACATTGCCCTGATTTATTTTGTATTGTGCAAGGCAAATTTTCATATGGTAAAACTTTAGCATCAAGATAAGTAAGCTTTTCCGTGTATTTTGGCTTTTTTACATTTTCAAATTCTGATAAAAACACAGACGATGTGCTAGATGGATCATTTACAAATGGAAATGGCAAATCGTACTGCTTCCCAATTTTTAATATAGGTTTTCCTAATATTGGAAAATCATTTAGTGCATAATTCAAATTAATGTTGACTATTTGTGATTTGATTATAATCTCTGATGATGCAAATGGTTGATACAGTTTCTCTACTTCTATCAATAAATGTGTACTATCATCACGTTCGTCGTTATATAAAAAAGTTGTTCCACCATGATTATAATATCCTTTTAACTGCAAACGGCTATTCACAGATACGATTTTTTCATTAACATTATTAATTTTTGTAACAAATTGATCTTTTTGACTTGGCCCTTTGCTTACAAATATAGCTTGCACTTTTTCATTAGTTATTACACAACCACCCCCAGATGGCAACCCACTGAAAAAAGGCTGTTTGCTTATTGTTTCTTGAAAATTGTTTAGCATATCGTATACAAGAAGATTATATTTTTCACTGCTTTCAGATTCTTCTCGATATAGAAACATATGTTTTCCACAATCAAAAAATCTAGTTCCGAGACATTGGCCATTTATGATACGCTTAGAAGAAGATATGATTTCCCATGCATCCAGGTTAATTAAATAATGTATTGCCCAGTGAGAATATCCGCTATCCAACCTATATTTTGTTGTTTGCAAAAATCCATGGCTTGAATTGTATTGTACAAATCCACAATACTTATTTCCTTCCGTTACTAAAACTTTATCAACAATGAATGGTTCATTGTCTCCATTCATATTAATTCTTATTACAGTTGATGATACCGTATTATTGACTACTACCGCGCAGGTCAATAATCCAATATAGGTTCCATTCTTAAGTTGATACTTTCCTTTAAATCCATGATTTTCAGTTACCTGATTGCAATAATTTTTACTTACAACAACCCCTTGGCCAATAAACTTACCAGTATTTATATTCATTTTATATATCTTTACTGGCGTCAGGTAGGAAGCTGAAATAGCATATGAATTTTTTTCTGTAGAGTAAGTATTAATTATTTGTTTTGAACCAATACCAATCGATGATGATTCTTGCTTTAGTTTTGCTTTCCTAGATTTCTGTGATAATAAATTATAGTTTATCATATTAAGTCCACTTCCGATACCAAATTTAACATCGTTATAAAAGTAAACTGTGTTATTAACTTCGAAGACCTTATTCATCTTCGTCGATCCTATGTCCCCCCCATGTATTGTAACTTTTTCGGAGCAACCATAAGACGTAGCAACATCAATAAATGCATTTATCTCAGGGCAAATGTTCAAAGTAAAGGTTTCTTCATGTATATATGATTTGATATTAGTATCCTTATGAGATTTTTGACCCCACATTATGTCTTCATCGATTTTATTACTTTCAGGTTTATACTCCCCGACTAAACACCCATACTTTGAAATACACATTGCTGATATATTTCTGCAATTTCCATCGCTAATTAATTCAGTCTTTGTTTGTGTGGTTGGAAATACAGTGTAATACATTAATATGGTATAACATATTACAATAATTGGAAAAAATATAAATGATATCAATGCTCCAAAATTACTTTTTTCGATTAAAGTGGTTTGGAACAAATCTTTTCTCTTCGCAAATCGAAGCGTTTTAGCACAACATTCCTTCATCGTGTTGATAAGTTGAATTTCCTTTCAACAATATTGCATATCCTTGCACTTCTTCTACAACTACTCTCGTATGATGTATAGTACTATGCATATCTTTTTTGAAATCTATGAAAAGCAAAAAGATAATCTATACTACTACTACGTACTCTATATTATTATTATACATTATACGGCCGTGCTATTGCCGTGTTTGTTGTTGTTGTTGTGATCCACTGCGATGGTATCTCCCTACTAATAAAAAAGAGAAAAGCACGCAAAAAATGTCAAATTTTCCTATTTTTTTTTTTCTTTTAAAAAAAATTAAAACGTTTCTTCTTGATGTATCCGGATCCTATCTTATGAATATAGTGCACTAGTGTTAGTTTGTACTTTATACGTACTTTTATAATTTTAAAATATTTTGGTAGCGTAAATATGTACAATAATACTACAAAAATATTTGTACTTAAAATATAAATGGATTTTATTTTATAAATTTACAGTGTATATGTATTTGAATTATTTTTATTTATATAGAGCCTTTTTTCCCCAGTTTGATTGAAACACAATAGTATATTACCATCTAACATTTGACATCCATTTCCATATACGTATCTTCTTCTATATATTAAACTTGAATACCAAAGATCCAGAACTGAACGCCAGAAAACCCATCTAAATCATCAATATGTTTGTTGACGTAGTTGAATTCTGTACGGTTGCATGTTCCATTTTTCCAAGGGGGATTAGTGTATTTCCAACCTCGATCTTTCCAATATGCAGAATCAAAACCACCTGGATTCACCAACTCTTGGCAATGCTGTTTTCCTAATGGGGATTGTGGATTTGTTAAACTCATAAGACACTCGTTTGGTAATGTACAATTTTTATTGACTTGTGCTGTTGCCATAACCACGGTATTGGTAGTAGAAGCAACTAATAATACTATCATACATGTTAGTACTGCTATTATATTGTTGATTCTATTATTCATTTTTTTGTATAAATTCGTATTAACTATTATTGTTCTGTTTTTGTTTATTATTATTATAAATATATAATCACAAAATATAAACTAAATCTAAAAATAAAAATTTAAAAGAGATTATCTAACAACAACAAATAGAAAATTTTTTTATCCACCATGTTTCGTGTTTTTCAAATAATTTTTTTAGTTTTTTTTAGAAAAACTAAATTTGTTTCGTAGTGGAAAAACAAACTGGTATTCTAAGTTTCCTTTCAAGTATAAATTGTTGATCATTTGATAGGTAAAGGTTAGGATTAGGGTTATTTATATGCTAATTTGTAAATTGTAAAAAATTCACCTCCAAACGGCATATTTAGCAGGTGCACACCATTAACTCAAATCGGCATATTTAGCAGGTGGACACCATTAACTCCACCCCTCCTCACAGTTAAAAACTTTTCAAACAAACTTGCACATATTTTTTTATATAACTAACTTTTATTTGTAAAGTGAAAGGTGAACTAAAAAAACATTGAAGAACAACAGTGAGAGAACAGTAATAAATACAATATCAATTAAAACGTCTCCCTCTGTGTCTGCAGTGATTTATATATATATATATTTGACTAGTATTGCTGCGTGTTTGAAAATTAAAACAAGTTATTATAAATAAAAAAAAAATAAAAACACAATGTCATTAATAATAGCAGAACAACCAGAACAAGTCTTTTTTAAAGATGAAGGTGGTAAGAAAAATTTTTTAAAAACTTTCGTGAAATATAAAAGTACTAGTAAGAAAAAGAAATTCAACAAACATATACCGATGACAGCTACGTTATATTATGAAAGTGGCATGCCAGTCGAATCAAATGATCAAGATATATTAAAAGTAAAAGATTCTGAAAAAAAAGCAGGTATTATGTTAGATCCAAATAAAGCTACTGGTAATATAATATATTTTCGTATTGAAAAAGTTAGTAGACGTAAAGACAATCAAAAATTTATGTTACAGTTAGCAGTAGATCAAAATTATCCAGGTGCAGATGAATTCAAAGGCATTGAACCAGCTATGACTTGCCCTATTAATGTTTTGTCTAAAAGAAAAATACCAGCACATTTACGTTCCGATCCAGATGCGATTGCAGAATTGAAACGGAAACGGAAACGACCTCGTAGTCAAAGTATGCATACGGATAGTGTAAATAATAATAACAATAATATATTTAATAAGAAAATTGAAAAGAAAATAGATCACATGGCAAAGACCATGGAAGAATTGCGAAATGTCGTTGGTAGTCAATCAAATACAATACGTGATTTAGTTGAATTGAATTATTATTTAAAAGCTCAATTAGAATCATTAATTACTACGTTAGGTCCACAATCATCAGTAGATTTAACACAATTAAATGGTATTCGAAATAACGATTCTGTATTAGGTCCTAAACGTAGTACAAGTGCAATGTCTACTGGAAGCATGACTGGTGGTGGAATGTACAGGGCAACGACGCCACAAATCGGTAATTCTAGTACGGATCTAGCCATAAGCCCTGTAGGTGGGCCAGCACAAAGCCCATTGGATTGGGTCAATCAAGTTGGATCAAATAAAAATGGAAACACTGTAAATAATAATAGTAAAATGAATAGTAACGGCGGTAGAGCATCTAATCTTAGCCATTTATCTACCAAGCCTGGTGGTGTGCGAAGATTAAAATCATCAGATCAATTATGGAATTTTGGTGTACCAGGTGGTAGTAGATCTCCTTTTAATTTAGAAAAGTTGGAATAAATATATATATATATCGTTGTTTGTTGTTTCTATTCCATGAGACGTGTGTTTACATATGAAAAAATACGGGGGGTAAAGAAAAATAAAGAGAGAGAGCGGACTGTATCGCCAGTAAAACACATATAATGAATGGAATGGAAAAATATGGATAACAAAAAAAATAATACAGTGTTTTGAGTTTTGATAATTGGAGCTGGGAAAGGTTTTTCTGGAAAAGGACGACATTTTTTAAAATTTAAAATATTTTTTACTACATGTTATATATGATAATATATTACACGTTTTTGTTTGATGGGACGATTTTTGGAAGATCACGAGCGAGGACAAGAAGATATTTTGTTTTTTTTTAATTCTTTCGTGTCGTCGCCCCCGTTGTAGTACTAAACGTGTCTCGTCTGCACACTCTAAGCCAGTACATTTTTTAGTGTATCATAGAAATATAAATTTAAAATTTATCTACAAAATTAATCTTAGTACGATTCGTATCATATTAAAATATATCTCTTTTACTAAATACACACATATAATACATTTATTTTAACTGGTCTTCCATTGTTGCAGTGACTATGCTCTGTTGCTTAGTTATCCAATCTACATTGTTATGTTCTAAATCTTGTTTTAAATTTGGACCTGGCTCTTCATTTACTTTTTGTGCATATGCACCTGGTCGTAATGTTGAACAACCTTGCCACCTAGCAACCCATGATTTGTCTGTATCCATAATACATACTACACCTTCAAAATTTGGTGTAAGTATCTCTTGTAACATTTTGTGTTGATCTCCAAAATATTCCTCGCATACTTTTCTTCCATTTGTAATATCTTCATAACATGATTCACATCCAGTATCAGCAAATTGACTAACTGTTTTAATTCTTGCACATACACGACAAGCCACTAAACCTCTTATACTACTTGGTAATTCTGCATATGGTTTTTTTGGTTGTTCCTGTGTTTGTTCAAACATATTCATCTTGATGACGCTATTATTTATATATATATGTATGCCTATTGATTTGCTTTATACAATGAGAGGAGACTATACAATGGAATGAAATGAGATAGTAATATCACCAGTGATGTGATGTGTATCTATCAATCATCTATTCCGATGAATATGTATCAAATATATATATATATTGAGTTTTCCATTCATATATTCATACATTATTAGATGGTGGTGGGCACGTGGGTGGTGTGGCAATATTATTAAATATATAAGATTGGGCTTACTATAGCATAGGAATAGCATTCAGTCAAGGTGGTAGACCTAATTAGGACACCAAAACAGAATAAGGGGATGCCAGCAGCTAAAAGCATAATGTTGTGCAAAATTGCATTCAGATTTCATTATAAGTCAAGGCCTTACCAGCAACAATACTACTTCTTTGCATCTTCCTTCTTTTGTGCGGGTGAAGCCAACGACGGGTGAAGAAGTAGAAAGTAATTGCGGTCTAACAACACCCTCGCTGTTTCATCTTTGTCTTCTTGTTCACAAAGTTTAATCCAATAACTAATATCACTAAAACCTTTTTTGGTTGTGGTAAAACTTCCTCAAATTTTTATATTTAAATGAATGATATAATGAGATAGCAAATAATTCATTTGTTGGAGAGGCTTGCATTTCAAGGCATTTGTTTGTCTCATCCAATTCATAGTGCTTTCTGCAGCAGATGAATCAGACTTGCCTCTTATTTCATATTTGATGTTGGTCCATTCTTCTGGATCTGTGATCCACAGATATTCCACCAGTTGGTCATATGCTTCTGCCACCTCCCCCTGCCTCCCATCTGAAATTTCTAATGATACATATTGTTTGTTTTCAGTATCATGATAATAATTAACTAGGTTAATATTTACTGGAAGTTTTACCCTTTCACTCTCTCCTAACCTTTCATTCATTGCGACATTTGCTTTATTCATGGCACTAGTGGTGTACTTTGTTTGTAATATTAATGGATGTGTGTAATATTTTTCTTTTAAGAATAACTGATGATTATACAGAAGAAGGAAATGCAGCAGGTAGTGGATTTGCGCTGTTGAATATAATGTTTGAATCACTTGAATGGTTTGGAGTAAATTGTTTCCAAATAGATAATGGTTTATTTGGGGCACTCAAGAATAATTCTCCTCATTTTAAATAATACATGAAATATTAGCAAAAACAGTATATATATATACATATATATACATTGTGAAGCTGTAAAATGTCTTAATTAATTAGATATCAATCATTCTATAAGTGTTAAACTTGTTTGTTGTGGTTTTGTTGTTCATATAAAAGTAATTGTAAAATTTTTTTTCTTTTTGAAAGTAAATGGCAAACTTTGCAATTTTTATATTCTTTCATTGGCATAAACCATGTTGTTTATGATGTCTGTAATATTTAATAACATATTGCGGAGACCTAGGAATACAACTTTCAATAGTGGCTTTGTCAAGATATCTGCGATATTTTTAGCACTAGCTATGTGCTCAAGCTGAATAATTTCTCTGTCAATTAGTTCAGTAATAAACATATACTTGATTCCGATATGTTTGGACAAGGCGTCCACGTGGCGCATACGATCTATATTAGCTGTTCCATTTGCAATATTTTGTGTTGTTTATGTTTTTGTTTGTTTGCACTTGTCCACAATCTAAATTCAGAGAG
>VIAU01000005.1:0-62413 GCA_009618085.1 Bathycoccus sp. SAG3 | reverse complement strand
TTCCAACGCACCCGCGGACTTACAGGCGTCAACCAAAGCGGCGGCATATCCACCAGCAACCGGAGACGAAGCCTAATATACAGAGAATAATGTCGTGAGTCGATGTTTATCGGTGAAATACGAACGCGACACAAATTTCTCTCTTCCGCTTAAAAAAAAGAGAGGATGACGAGGAGGCGTTTATCGGCGCGCGAGGCGAACTGCAGCTCCCGGAAAATTACGAGACCGAGTTAGTCGTGAATCCAAAGACATGGGACGACAGAGGGGGATTTTCGAAAGAAGAGCAGGGTGCTCACTTTTCAGAGAAGGAAGAAGAAGAAGAAGAAGAAGAAAAAGAAAAAGAAGAAGAAAAGAAAACGTTCACGGGAGGATCCTTCATCGGAGCCAAGAGTGGCGTAGCTTGCACTGAGGCCGTTCAAAGAGTTATCGCGGAGTTGACGGAAAAAACGCCCGCTGGCACCGCCGAACGCTCGAGAATCGAGAAGCAAAAAACGAAACAGATCGTCCCGAACCTGGAGAGGTGGAAACGAACGAGCGCAAAAGAGATCACAGAATTGGAGGAAATGAGCGAGGAAACTTTAAAACGGATGGAAATGGAACGAGACTTGGAAAACGTGTGGTTTCACTTTGATTACGACATGTTTTATGCGCAAGCGGCTATCGTGGAGAATCCTGTGTTGAGGGATATGCCGTTTGTGGTCGGCGCCCCGGTGTGCACAACGGCGTCGTACGTGGCGAGAAAGTTTGGGATTCGAAGCGGGATGCCGACACACACCGCGATGAAGTTGTATAAACACGGCGTGAATACTCAAGCGAGAAAAACGGCGAAAGAGGCGTACCATAAATGTTTAAGAGAACGGTTTCCAATCGATGAAGAGAGGAAATCGTGGGAAACGTTGAGACGCGAGGAGTTGGGAGGCAAACGTTACGACAAAGCATTCGAGTTTAAAGAATTGATGGTGACGGGCGTCAATTTTGAACGTTACGGAGAAATTGCTAAACTCGGTCAGGAGGTGTACAGGAAGTACGATCAGTACTTCCTCGCGCCGTCGAGCGATGAGGTCTACTTGAACATGACCGAACACTTTAAGTTTGACCAACGAGAAATGACTACAGAAGAGAAGCATGCAGAAATGGAGGAAACGATGAAGAAAATACGAAAAGAGGTATTTGAAAAGACTAAACTGACGGTTTCAGGCGGTGGTGGTCCGTCCATGCGCTTGGCGAAAATCTGTTCAGACGTGAACAAACCAAATGGCCAGAAAATCTTAAAGTTTACCAGTGAGGATATTTTAGAGTTTTTGAGCACGCTTTCAATTAGGAAAATTGGTGGGATCGGAGCTTCCATGGAGCGCTATTTAAACGCGTTTGATGTGAAAACGTGCGGAGATATCCTCAAACATAAAGCTAAGCTCGCGAAAGTGTGTCACGCGACCGCGTATACGTTTTTATTTTCTGTTGCCATGGGTATCGGGATGGAAAACGTACCGCTGGCGATACAGGAAGGAGCGCCGGGGAGACGTGGCGTTTCCATGAGCCGTTCGTGGTACCCTGCGATTAGAAAATACGATTCATTGTTTAAAATACTCAAATTTCTTGCACAAGATGTCTCCAAGGAGGTGAAACGCTTAAAGTTCATACCTCGACAAGTTACGATTACCGTGAAGTTTCAGCACAACTTCCAGCAAGTAACGAGACAACGAGATTTGGCGCACGCATCACAAAACTACAAAGATTGGATGATAACGATCAAAGATTTGTTCGACAAATTATACCACGAATTCAACGGGAATACTAAACCCTTCGACGTTCGCAAACTTGGCGTGAGAGTATCCAAGTTTAAAGGCGAGGAGCTCGAAAATATCATGGAAGATCAGAGAATGGACCAATTTGTGCCGAAAGCGGAGAAAGCTGATGAACTTCCGCTCATGTCATCGGGGATTTATCATGATTTGCAATTTGAGACGTACGAATGTCCCGTGTGCGGTGGAACCTTTAAAAAAACGGAACAGAGAGACCACGAGTTGGCGCACGAGTACGATAGAACATATCGTAGGGAAGGTGCTCATATTTCTTCTTCTTCGACGTCTTTGAAGAAGACGTTCGCGACGTCGGCGCCATTGCAAGGAAAGTTTGGAAAGACGAAGAACAGAATACTCGTACATAAACACACATCAAAGTTGAAACCGGTTGTTCAAAAAGTCAACGAGAGTTCGAAGAAAATAAAGCAAGTGGCGGCTATAGATAAACAACATTGGAAGAATAAATACGATCGAAGCCAAACGCGCTTGAAAAAGTAGAGATATGCGTTCTGTTTTGCTCAATGCATAAGCGCTAGATAGAGTTTATATATACACAAAAAGTACCATGGTACCACGGTACACTATACCACCACGTAGGGTACCTGGTACATCTAGTCCTTGAACGCTTCCATACGTTCGACTTCAATCTCAAACGTCCCCGGCCTATAATTTGTGTTTTTGTCGTCCATGCCGTATGAAAACTTGGAAAGCATCAACTGCACCGCTAAGACTTTTGACCCATCGCACAAGCGATATTCGCTCTCGTTCTCCTCGACTAATCTTCCTCTCTGAACCGGCTTAAAATCCTTAAAGTACAACTTCACGTCCTCAAAATTGTCGCCGTTTGGGCATTCAAATGTCTTATGAAACGCCACGTTGAACGCGTCATCTGTATCGTATAAAATTAACTTGTACCGCTTCCCATCGCCTTTACATCTTACCGATACACCGTCGAATTCTTTCAAATTAATCGCTTTATCGAAATCTCTACTCTTCATACTCGCAAACCCGCCAAATTGGTCTTCCGTCATTCCTTTCAGCACAGCTTTTCCCCCGTTTAGTATCGTCATCGCATCCGACCGTCCACCCATCACGTTGTCATTCAGAGCTCCGAATTCACTTTGAAATGTCTGTTGATCCATAGTCGAGAAATCAAAGAGAACTTGCGAACCTCCCAATCTAACTTGCGGTGCTTCGATAGTCGGTTTCTTGGAAAGGGGGTTAATTTTTGCGAGCATTCCTCCTGGGCCGTCGAAATATTCCATTTGCTTTCGAGCATCTGACATCGGCTTCGGTAAAAGAGAATCCAAAACGTCATCGAAAAAAACCAGCTTTGATTAAGGTTTTATCGGACGATGATTTCGAACGGGAAACCAACGATGGTGGTCTCTGCCGTTTTAACAAGGATGTTTTCGAGCCGGTTGGGTGAGTTGTGAATGAAAGCGCGCGCATGATTGTGCGAGAGTGAATGACGTTTCACTTTATATTTTTATATCTATATTTTCTTTCTTTCTAACTATTAAAACCGTTGCGTTTCGAACCACGCGTCGACCATCTGTCTTCTCCTCGCGATGACTTCAGAAAGAGGCATACTGTTGCTACGGTTGCGATTGTATCTACTATCGTATCCATTATCCAGGGTATGATAGGAAGTATCATCGATTTCAGCCGCGAGTTTACGCTTAGCCGAAGAGACCAGCGAGAAGAGGTAGCGAACGTCTTCTTCCTCGTGCGTTGTTGAATAATCTTCTTGGGATTCGGATTCGTTCCTCGGGTAGTCTAAGGCGGCTATGAGTAAGCAGACGCGGTCGGCCGTGATGTTGGATTCTTTTGCGGCGATGCTGTTAAACGACTGTGTCTCGTCGTAACGTTTGATTTTGTTTAGTATGGAGATGATGGATTTGTACGCTCGGAGGCGTCGCGAACACCGATGACGAAAAATTTGATCGTCGGTATTCGTGGCGGACGTTAGATACTCGTGGACAATGGCTGAATACGTTGAGTTGCGAGTAAACAACGACTCAAAGTCACTCAAGATGTCCACCGCATCGCGAACGCCTTCGACTGTGGTCATTCTCGCCGCCGCAGTAGCCGCTACTCGCATCGCTCGAGCGAATGCGTCAAACGTTACGAGTTGCTGTCCTTTACATTCCTCGTCTCCTACCGCAAACACCATAAAACTTTCCAAGTTCGCTTCAAATCGATCGAGGCGGCGTCTAGTCGACCTTCGTGGCTCGAGAGACGCGACTCGACTTCGTAACGACGACGATGGAGATGCAGATGAAAGCGCCAAATGTTTCTCTAAAATCTCCGGTTGCGAGACAAGGACGGCGTGGAAGACGCAACATAAATCGTCCCGCAAAGCATTTTTTGTTTGTTCGGCCAAATGAGTCATAAGTGGGGTATATGGTGACGAGATGCTTGGTCCTCTTTGTTCTCTTATGGTTTGCGTCGTTTGAGATCTTTGTTGCGGTATCGTCGCATGCGCAACTTTCTTCAGTCGTGGAGGCGTTTTGAGAAGCGGTTTGAACTGAATGGAATGTGTTGTTTGTCTCATTGAACCGATGTTATTCGGTCCGTTCTGTTGAAGATCAACGCTAATCGGTGTCTTCGTTTGTTTCTTTTCGCTCATAAGGAACTGTTCGAGCAATAATTTTGCCGAATGCAGTCGATTCTCCTTGGCGTCATTATCGGATGAAGACGACGACGATACATAGCCATCCGAAGAGGAAGACGCGACGCTTTCTTCGACTTCATCAGTACCAGCAGTCCCGTACGAAAACGGACCGTGACGAGACAACAGTCCTCCACCGTCTAAGTATCTTGGCGTATTCCCGGCCGATGCAGACAACAAAGGTACTTTCGCGTCGCCCCAATCGGCGACCACATTTTCGTCGGCGCCGTAGTTGGTAAACGTCAATTTCGCGCCCGTAACTAATTTCTCCCCGTCCTCCTCTCTCCTTCTAGTATTTAATGTCTTAATACTATTTAAATCACCTCCTAATAACGGTGCGAGTGTTTCTTTAGTCCATAACTTTTCATCCGGAATGTCCTCCTCCTCATTCGCGCCGTATTGTTCTTCTCCCTTCTTTTCTGCCGAAACCGCTAAAAGAGGAACACGCGACTCCTCTGGAAACAAATTCTCCACCTCTTGCAGTTGGCGTGTGTCGTATTCGTCCACGAGTAGCTCTTTTTCTTCATCTATCTTTTTGTTACATAAAAGCGGTTTCGAGAGCATTTTGCTCTCTCTTGGCGTTTGCTCTTCGTCATCATCCGACGACGCCGCCGGGACGACTTCGATGAGAGTCGGAGGAGACTGTATTGGAAACGGCGATAAAAGTGGCATCGAACTCCCAGAATTATCTTCTCGTTCATCTTCCCCTTCCCCTTTCTCGTTCTCGTTCGTAATTTTCGTCTCGCTTTTCTTCTTCCTCTTCTTCTTCTTCTTCGTTTTCTTCGTCTCCGTCTTCTCCTCTTTCTCTTTGAACTCTTCTTTGACCAATTGCACTGAGCTTTGCAAATAAATCTCTTTATCGAATGGATCGTCCACGCGCTTTTTCACCGGGCCTCGCGCTGGTATAAAAGGTACCGTCGACTCTGGATTCCGCGAATCGTTCGGTGTCGTCGGCTGTTCTGCTCCTTCTCGCTCGTCCACCACGTCCCAGTTTAACGGCGACACTTCAACCGCTTTTTTCTTCTCCTCCTCCTCCTCGTTTTTATGAGAGTTCATTGATGACGTTCTTTTGGGCGGAGGCGTGACCATCCCGACGCCCGGGACGAACAACTTCGCCTCCACGTTTAACGGAGACCGGTTCGCCGGTGTCGGTGCCGGTGCCGGCGGCGGGGGGTTCGACATCTTTCGAGCAGCGAGTCGTGCAACTCTTTCGTCGAGAACAAATTTTTGCGTTCAAAAAGATGGGGGAGAATTCGAAGAACAAAACGCATTTATTGAATGACTAAAGTCGCCACAAAAAGCCATCGTCGTCGTCGTCGTCGTCGTCGTCGTCATGACGTCGTCGTCGTCCGCGAAGAAGACTCGGTACACCAAACTGGAGACGCTCGGTGAAGGCACGTTCGGCGTCGTGTACAAAGCCTCGGACGCGTTGAACCCGACGAATCCGTTCGTGGCCATAAAAAAAATCCGCCTCGGGAAAGCGAAAGAAGGCATCAATTTCACCGCCATCAGGGAGATTAAATTGTTGAGAGAGTTGCATCATCCACACGTCGTGCCACTCGTGGACGTGTTCTCGAAAAAGAGAAACTTACACTTAGTGTTCGAATTCGCCTCTGGCGGGGATTTAGAGATGATCATAAAAGATTCGAGCATTGATTTAACAATTGCAGACGTCAAGTCGTACTTGAAGATGAGTTTAGAAGCGATTGCGTTTTGCCACCAAAATTGGATCTTACATCGAGATGTGAAACCGAACAACTTGTTGGTGCACTCAAGCGGGGCTTTAAAGTTGGCAGATTTTGGCTTAGCGCGAGCGTTTGGAAGTCCAGAACGAGCGAATGGGAGAGAATATACGCGAGCGGTGTTTGCCAGATGGTACCGAGCACCAGAACTTTTATTAGGGGCGAAGAGGTACGGGCCGAAAGTAGATTCGTGGGCAGTTGGAATGGTATTCGCGGAGCTGATGCTAAGGAAACCCTTTTGCCCAGGGAGTTCCGATATCGATCAGTTGACGAAGATTTACCATGTTTTAGGGACGCCGACAGAGGAGGAGTGGGAAGGGTGCGCGGCGTTGCCGGATTGGATGAACTTTCCTAGGGAAACAAAAATGGATTTGAAAAAGATCTTTGGCGTGGAAGTTGGTGGTAAGAGTGGTCCGGGTGGGAAACCGAGCAGCGCGAACGCGGAAGCTATTGATTTATTAGAAAAACTTTTGAAGTACGATCCAGGGAAACGAATCTCGTGTCAAGAGGCGTTGAAGCATGCATACTTTAACACGGCACCTGCTCCAACGGAGATTGAGAAGCTGCCTAAGAGGAAAGTTAATATTGAGAAGAACAAAAATGACGGTGGTAAAATAGCAACGGATGGTGAAGACGAGGCGAAAAGAGCAGCGAATAAACGAGCGCGAACTGATGGAGGCGACGACGACGAAGAAGAAGAAGAAGAAGTCACGAAGAAGCGGTTGCGTGGAACGCACCCGACGGCAACCGATGAGGCCAAGGAAGGATTGAAAGCGAAGACGAAACAAATGCAGTCTATGTTTGAGGACGAAGCGGCTAAGTAGTTTGGTTTATTTTAGACATGTAGGTAACGAACATATTGCTTTAGGAAAATGTAACAATAATAAACTACTGTACAGTATATGCAGTTTTTAGCAGACAATAATACAAATTACAATCGCAGTATCTATTTCTTTTCGTCAATTTTTCCACCACCAACTTTCTCCTCTTTAACGCCAAACTTGCTATTCACTTGCTTCTCGACACTTGCATCCATTGCTTTATTCGCCGCTGCCATTTGCTGAAACACGTTCCCTTTCCCCATCTCCTTCTTTAATTCCTCCAACGCTTCGGGATCCATATTCCTAATCAACGATGGCACCGCCACCGCCATAATCACCGTCATCAATACCATCAACACCATCGGATTCTTCAAGAGCCCGAGCAAAGTCACCCGATTCGATGGTTCGAAGTAATCCACCTTAGACACTGGCGCGACGACGACTCGTTCGATAGTCTTTTCTTTCGTTGTTCCTTCGGGAGTCTTCAACTTCGGTAATATCGTCGACATGTCTTCGCTGTATCGCATGACAACCTCTCCATTGTTCTCTCCGTCCACGGAAACTATAATTGGTGGAAACGAAAATCCAATCGCGACTATTTGTAACGTATGGTCCCCGGGAGGAACGTCCAGTAGTGCAAACGTGCCGTCTTTTTTCGGCCTCGTGCGTACTTTTTGCGATCCAGAGCCACCCGAAACGGTCAGCGTGATTTTAATCTCCGACGCGGATTCCAACGGCGGTACCAAATTCTCCAACGGAACGATGCCATGCACTGGAAAGTGCTCCGACGCGATCAACTGCCCGTCGTCTCTGAGCTTCAGCTCTCCTTCGCATCGGACTTCTTTCACGATGGCGAACGGGGACGACAACACGAAAACGACGCACAAAAGTGCGATTTTGCATCTCATCGTAGTGGCTTTGAGAGACGACGACGACGACGACGACCACCACCACCACCACCACCACCTTCGGAAAACCTTCGTCGATATCTTCTCGACGACGTTTTGGACGAACGCGACGTCTCTCTTTCTCTCTTTCTGATGCTTCTCCCGCGACGGAAGGAAGTGTGTGTGTGTCAAAGCACGAGACGTTTCTTCAAAAAGTCCAAATTTTGTCCAATTTTGTATTTAGGGTATTTGAAGGAAAGGAAAAAAAAAGGAGGTTTTTGACATCATTTACGAGACCCATTTGTGCTCGCGCGCGAGCGAGAGAGAGAGAAAGAGAGAGAGGAAGAAAGAAAGAGAAGAAGAAAAAAAGAAAGAGGACGAGGACAGAAACGTCGCGAAGACGACGAGTTTGGAGAAGGGATCGCATTTCCTAAGGAGAAGGCGGTCTTTTTCAAAAAAGAAACCGTTCGCGTTTGAGTGTGCAAAAGGCATCTTGAGTAATTTGGGCGTGTACAACGCGTGACGCAGAACGAAAACGCCGCCGATGTACGTCCCAACGGACGAATCCTACCAACGATGGAAAACGCTCGTGCCGTTCATATACGACTGGTTTAATAACTTCAACGTTCCGTGGCCTTCGTTGGCCGTACGGTGGGGGTCGATTCTCGAAGATAAACAGTACAAGTTTTCGCAGAGAGTTTACATAACGGAGCAAACCGGAGCGCACCCAGGCGCAGACTCGAACACGATTTTGAGTTACAACGTGGACGTGACGAAACCGAGAGTGGCGGCAGCGGAACACATGCTGTTTGATGACGGGACGGATGGTGGGTTTAGTGGTGGGAATGGAGTGAATGGTGGCGGCGCGGTGGGTGGTATTGGCGGAGAGAATACAGGCGGGCCGAGAGTGTCTAATATTAACCTCGGTTTCTTTAAGAAAGTGCACGCGATCATCCATCCAGGGGAGGTGAATAACATGCGTTCCTTTGGGAGTTTAAATCCGGACGTGTTGGTGACGCACACGGATTCGGAGAATTTGTATGTGTGGGACGTGAAAAGACAACCGGGGAGGTCATTTAAAGAGTGTCGCGTGAGAAACGACGATCCAAATTACAGAGCGAGCACGCCGGATTTGATTTTAACTGGACACACCGAATTTGCCGAGTTTGCGTTGGATTGTCACACAAAGGAGTATAAAGTGGCAAGTGGCGGGAGAGATAAGAACGTTTTGGTTTGGCATTTGCCGGATTTTGGCGCGAACGCTGCGGTGAGTATTAGTAATAATAGTAACGGGAAAGTGACAACGAACGAGAATGACGTAAAAGGTCCGATGCTTAACGCGCAGTGTACGTTCAAAGGGCACACGGATACGGTGGAGGATGTTGCATTTCATCCAACAGATGCGAATATTTTGTGTTCTGTATCGGACGACACTAGGTTATTATTTTGGGACGCGCGGTGCGATCACGGCAAACCTGTGAACGCGGTGAAAGCGAGCGAAGTCGACGTTCACGTGGTTGATTGGAACGCGTTAAATACAAATTTAATCGTGACTGGTGGTAAAGATAAGATTGTGAAAGTATGGGATTGGAGAAAAATTGGGGAACTCTCGTCGGCGAAAAAAGGAGGCAGAAAACAAGGAGAAAACGCGTCGGAAAAAGATATGGTTATCATGAGTCACTCGCACGAAGGCGAAATTCTTCGCGCGAGTTGGTCGCCGCACGACGAAAATGTCTTCGCGTCGGCCTCGGACGACGGGTGTTTGAACGTGTGGGATCTAACCAGGAAGAAGGCAACTACTAATAGCGACGAAGAAACTACCACTACAGTAAACGACAACGAAAACGAAAACAAACCTAATGACGGCGCAGCCGATGGCGGAAACAACGGCAGCGAAGGTGACGGCGGAAACACTAACAAACCAAAGAAACCTCGTTACGGTCAAGTTCCACCGGAAGAACTTCTCTTCACGCACTCGGGGCATAGGAACCCTATCACAGATTTTCAGTGGAACCCTCACGATCCGTGGACGGTGGTGAGCTCTGGATCGGGCGCGAATGTCGCGTCCACGTGTCAATTTTGGCGCATATCTGATCTTATCACTCGTTCAAAAGATGACGTCATGCAAGAACTTGAGAAACATTCGGCATATATTTGCGGACGAGCGGCGAAACCGGCGGATAGTGGGGACGATACGGACGATACTGGCGACGACACTTCCGACGGTGGCGATGACGTAAACACGAAAGAGGAAGACGTTGTGAAGGAAGAACAAAACATGACGCGAAATCCTTCGTACGAAACCGCGCAAGAAGAGCCGTTCGAGGCGATGGATTCGTAACGATTATGTAATATTATACAAAGTTTTAGTTACATTTTTTAGATACAAATAATTATGTTAGAATCTTTTCAAGCGAGATATTGCGCTCTCGTCTTTTTTCTTCAGAGAGAGGAAGAGGTCGTTAGATACTGCGTCATTCAAACGAAACAGACACAACAAAAAATGTTTGCATGCGCTCAGTTCTTTTGTCATTAGTGACTTCACGTTGGATGGGTCAGAAAAGATTAAGCTAAATTGGACATCACTGCGCACGCTTGAGAGAAACACAGAAGAAAAAAATGAAACAAAAGCTTACCTTCACTACTACATTACATTCACGTGCCTAATCCAGCACGTTTCTTTCGCATGACCGCCTCGATTGGCTCCGCTTTACCATCTCGCTTGGCGCCGAGTCCGGTGCCGTGTGTGAAGCCCATCTTTTCCATAAGCTTACTTCCAATCGCGTTCCCGTACTGTTCAAACTCGGCGTAGTTTCTCCCGGCGTCAATCGGGACGCCTTTTGAAGCTTTTGTTCTCGCTTTTTGCAAAGCCTTCATTTTCCTCTCAGCTTCGGCTGCTCGTCGTAAACCTCTATTTGCGTATACTTTAGGTTCACCACCGTCATCCTCCTCCTCTTCGGAAGACTCTACTTTGGTCAACTCTGTCGCGTTACCGGCTTTGATGAACGATACCGGCGCTGCGCTCTTCCTAATGCCAGTCCCTCTTTGTCTATTCCATCTATTTTTACCGGTTCTATCTTTACTCTCTTTACCATAATGCGACATCACGCTTCTATTCGCCCCGGGCGAGTTTCCAGTGAATCTTATAACGGCATGAATCCACTTTCCTCCACCCACCGTTTCAAACACAAACCAGCCAGGAGATCCGCCGCTTCTTTGATGCACGATATCTCTCACGCACTCCAGTTTCATCTTCGTCATGCCAGGCGGCAACCCAACGTAGCTTCCTTCGCCTAAATACACCAATGTCTCCATGACCGATTCCACATACGTCTCTAACTCTTCCTCTTCGATCAGCTGTTTCTGCGCCTCTCGTTTCGCCTTACGTTTCTTCGCTAATGCTTTTTGCCGCCCTTTTCTCGACGTCCAATCGTCCTTACTTGAACTGCTGCTTTCCCCGAACGACGACCCCGGGCTGGGGACCATGTTCCCTCCATCTAACGCCATACCAGCGATGGCTTTTAACTGTCTCTCGTATTCAGCCGAATCCGACAGTTGTCCTTCCATGTCTTCGTCGCTGTCCGAGGAGGACGAAGAGGGAAGAGAATTAACGTCAGCGTCGTCGTCGGCGTTGTTCTCATCATCGTAGTCCCAGTGAATGTGATTCCCCTTTTTCTTTGCTCTCTTTTCCTTTCCTCTCTCGACGTCCACGCGAACGTTTCCAATCATCAAGTGCGCTCCGTCTTCTTCTTCGTCGTCTTCTTCGTCTTCCGACGACGACATCGAGTTTGCGGGGTCCAACGTAAAAAGCGCGTCGACGACCTCGTCGCGTCTCCCCGTGTCGCGCTCCTCCTCCGGGATCTCTTCTCGACGTTTCGGCGCGCCCCACTCGCCCAGACCGACCGGGACGGTCACGTCGTACTTCATTCTTCTTTCGAGACTTTGTTCTTCTTTGCGTCCAAATTTTTGCAGATTTTTTTGTTCCCTTTTTGGAAACGAATTCTCTCGCTTTTTCTCTTGAGACAAAAAAAATACGTTTTGGGGATGAAAGCGCTTTGTCTGCTCCCGAGACGACGACCGCCGCAAAGTCCAACGAGACCCCCCGTCGAACGAGGAGGAGGAGGAGGAGGAGGAGGAGGAGGAGCGAAACCCAAAACTGCTGGACGCCGTCGGTTGGGATGGAAAACGAAAGAGAAGCTTTTGCTCTCTCGCGAGAGAAGGGGAAAAGGAGACGTGTCGACCAACATCGGTGGGGAGACACGTACCGTTACGAACGCCCCCGCGACCGCGACGGCCGTCGAGCTGTTCTCTGGGATTGGCGGGATGCGCTTAGCCCTGGAAGAATCGAAGGCGTTTAAAGATGATGACGCGACCGTCGCGCGATTCATTGCCATCGATAATAACGTCAACGCGAACGATGTCTATAAAGCGAACTTTCAAAATCAAAAGACGAACTCTCTACTGATTGAAGGGAACATAGAAAACGTCGATGCGAAAAGTTTGATTCTTGGCGAGGGAGGACGGTGCGAAATATTAATGATGTCTCCACCGTGCCAACCATACACGAGGAAAGGGAAGAAAGAACGAGAAAAAGATGCGCGTTCGACGGCACTGGCTTTCATAATCGACATGTTTGAAGATATGGATGGTGTGTGTGACGATATGCGTCCGAAGAGGATACTGCTTGAAAACGTCGTCGGATTCGAGCTCGGTGCAGAAAGGGAGAGGTTTATACAAGCGTTGAAAAAGAAGAAGTATCACGTGAGAGAGTTTGTTGGGTTGTCGCCGGAGACGATGTTAGGAGTGCCAGTGAAAAGGCCGAGATATTACTTGTTGGCAAGAACAGAGGAGTTTGGGAGGTTTGATGATGATGCGCCTTGGATGTCGCAAAAAGGAAACGTAGCGATGGTAGAAAATATAGCACAGTATTTAGATGAAGACGTAGAGGTGGGTTTAGAAGTAGAGAGAAAGAAAATAGAAAAATATTGGAAGTTTTTCGATATCGTTAATACATCGTCATCGAATGATAACTTAGCGTCGACATTTACGTCCGGGTATGGGAAAACGATTTTTAGCGGGAGTTTCATTCTCTTCAAAGACGGCGAAATCGCGAAGAGGGATGTTAATGCAAATGACGCGTATCGGTTAGTGAATGATGATGTTGAAAATGATGAACAATTTGTAGAGCGAATTTCAAAGTCCTTGAGATATTTCTCTCCCAGTGAAATTTGTCGTTTACATGGAATTAGAGATAGTTTTGTTTTTCCTCCGTCGTTATCGAAGCGGCAACGGTATAAACTAATTGGGAACGGGGTTTCAGTACAAGTCGTCGCAAAATTGCTAGAATATCTATTTAAATAAGGTACTACTCTACTATTAGAAGCTAGTGACTCGCGCTCTATTCGCAGCTGGTCCTGCCTTGCGAATGGTAGAATCGACATTTTGTTGTTGATATTTTCTTTTCCCAGTGCTAATCGCGAAGATCCCAATTGCCAAAACTGCCAACACGAAGAAAAAGTATTCGCCACTGAATACGTTTTCGAGAAAGACTGGAAGGATCAATATAGAATTCGAAACAATCATTTTCTGCCGACGTAATCTGCATCGCGCTAATTTAATTCTCGCATTTTCAATCGTCAATCTCGACCGTTCCGCGAACTCCATGGCTTTGCTCAAGACGTAATCGGACTGAAAGTGTACGGCGTCTTCGTCTTCTTCAAACGAAGATAAACTCGCGGCCAACTCGGTAAAAGCATTGTCCAAATCCTGGAGATTTTCTCTCATTTCTGCTGAAATACGTTGTGGTAACGAGTGCGGTAACGTGTCGCGATGATTTTCGTAGTCATCGTTCTCGTTGACGTATTCGTTCGCGAAGGCACCGTACGCCTCCGTCGCGGCTTCGACGATGTGCAAGGCGGAATTCAATCGGGAAACGATATGATTTCTTCTTCCGGCGTTCGCAATGACATCAGAAACGCTTCCCGTGTTTGAAAGATCCCCACCGAACGGATGACACCCAACTGCCCACGGCAACGGTTCAAAATATCGGCCCTTGTGTTTCCTCGCTTCAAACGGCAATGTACCGAGCGTTTTCGCTAGACCGGCGATAATATCGCGCGTTAGGTTTGGATTCGCTTTCTTTCTCCTTCCTTTATGCGACGGTGAAGGCATTCCATCACTCATCCCGGCATCTTGAGAAGAAATCTCGGAGGCATCTTGTAAAACAACCACCAAGTTTTCATCCGAAGCGACATCGTTTCGTATGTCATCTTCATCTTCGTTATCTTCATCACTTTCCACGTCTAAACCATCGTCGTCATCCATAGCGACACCTTTGCCGTACGATGCGAGCGATAAGATGTACACTGGGACCACTCTTGTGCCAAACAATTTCACAGTATTTGTTCGATTGCTGCCCAAAACTGTTGACGCAACATCTCCTCGTTTTGAATGCAAATGCCCAACGTTTACATCTTCGCTCAGATGCATATCCAATAACACCGCATGCGCCGCATGCTCAGCCGCCTTCGGTCCGTACCTAGAATACAAAAGCGATGACGCTGTTTCTACGTGTTCACTTAAACCGTGTCCAAGTGCGTCGCTGGAAACACGAAGCTCTTCCAATACGTGGCGTTTAGAAAACTTGACGAATCGCTCATCGCTGTTCAGTTCAACATTATGCCGTTTCGCACGCGCAATGGCAGAAGCAATGTGATGATGCAAATGTAACTCGTGCGTTCCAGAGACCAGAACGAGTTCTTGCCTGGGAAGTAGAAACTTTCTCACTTCTCGTTCAACCGCTTCTAAATCCACGCTCGCATTGTCGGCTGTTTCATCAACGACGTCCTTGTTCTTAACACCTGCGTGTTCAAATTTCAACTCTGGATCAAGCGGGTCAAACGCAGCGTGGTCTCTCAGGGCAATTATTGGTACCAAAACCCGTTTAGCGTAATTCGTCGTCTCAAAGGCAATATCTGGCGCGTGTAAACTTCTCACGCCATCAAATATCGTCTTTCCTAATTCGCCGCACACGTGCACGTCAAAACTCTTTCGTATGCTATCAGAAATACCCTTCTCCGTGTTAAAAAACTCCTTAAACGGCTCTACGATGCTATTTCTCGTCGGAAAAAACCACGTCCTCATCTTCTGAGCTTCCTTCAACGATGGGCCTTCTGCTCTTAAATCTACCACGGCATAGTTCCCACGCCCAACCCATGCACTCGACGTCGCGTACTCCCCATGCCTTTTCTTCCCTCCCCTCAACTCTTTGTATCTATGTATGCTCTTCAAATCGTATCCATACGTGTACGAAGACTCTGCCGTGTCCACATTGGACGCATTCTCCGGGTTATTCATAATACTCGTAGCGGATGGCATGGCAATTACCACCGTAAACTTCCCATCCGAATCTACGTCTACATCGTTGTTCTCTCGTATCACTTTCTCGACGACAGGTTCTAACTCTTTGGCGTCGACTATAAATCGAGGCGCACGCGGGGTAAAATCAGATGAACGACTGACAACGACATCCTCGTATTTGCGTCTAAATTTGCTCAATGCATTCTCGTATAAAGAAACCGATCCGTGCTTGACCGCATATCGGACGTTAAAATTCACTTTGCTCTTTCTGGCGTCGTCGTCATCGGTGTCAATTTTGTCTTTCAAATTGAACACCGAAAACGAGCCAAACGCGTCGTTTAGGTGTAAAAGCAAACCGGATTTGTCCACGCGCAAATACTCATCATTTCCTGGCGCGTCGTCTAATCCCAGTAAAAGGACATCCACGGAAAGTGGGAGGGTGAATGATGATCTTTTCCCGCGTATGGCGTCGTCTTCATCTTTGTTGAAACGCGCGTTGACAACAAACACTTTGAATTCCCCTAGCGAAAGGAAAATGGTGGTGAAGATGAGGAAGAAGAAGAAGAGTGCGCTGAATCGCGATGTCGGAGAAAAAAGAGCCGTCCTACGAACGCGCGTTAGCTTTCGTCTCGTCCGATGTGTTGCAAACGCATCTGAACTCGCGCGCGCGGCAGTATCCTGCGCCATTCGGTTCAAGGTTGTTGAGCGCGTTTTAATGAAGAACAAAATGAAAATATATCTAAACTGCAACATATTGGAAACTAAATGGAGTATTTTAGTTAATCGCGTCGATGGAACCTTTAGCATTATCGTGCGCCATTCGTTTCATGGTTATTGAGCACGTTTCAATGAAGAAAGAACTGGAAATATACTACACTGCTTTAACATAATGGGAAACTAAATGGAGTATTTTAGTTAATCGCGTCGATGGATCCTTTCGCGAGAACCGAGCCAGCGTTACCGTCATTCGCTTCCGTCGCGAAATCATCCTCCCGCTCGTGAATGACAAACTCTTTACCACCAATAAAATTATCCTTATTCTCGTTCAAACTCACGTACATATCTTTCACGTTCCCAATCTTCCCTTCACCGTCGACGACGATGTTCCCTAAGTCTCCGTAATGTCGATTCAACACGCACCCGTCGCCGACGTAGTGGCAAGCGCTCGCGCCGAACTTTTTAAGCGAGTTAGGACCCCCGTGGTTTCGCAACTCCGGATTCCAACTCTTTCCTGTCTCGTCGTGAATGTTGATGCCGTGTTTCGTGCTTGGCGCGAGGCCTTGCACGTCGGAAAAATCAAACGTCACGGTTTCCTGCGAGCTTCTGTTGAGTTTCGATGATACCTTAATCGTGCCGGAGATGCTGCCTCCAATTAACTCAACTTTGTATTCTTTCGCATCATCGCGTAACGATTGAGACGTCTTCGAACCGAACGCCTGCGCGTCGAGCGGTGCGCGTAAAAGTGTGGCCGCGAGTGCAACCGAGCACACGGCGGTGATTTTGAGCGACGACGATGACGATGCACTTTTTCTCGTATCTAACGAATCTGCCGGCGATGACGTCGCGCGTGCAAGAGCATGCCTTTTGTTGGCCCCTCGCTGAATTGAATTCGACCGAGTCGTTTCAATATTTGTTGATGCGCGCAAAATTCCGACGATTGAGTCGTTTGCGAGTGAATTGGACGAAAACATGTCGCCGATACGCGCTCCTTTTTATTGGGGAAATTAGGTATTCGATTTTGGATAAAACGAAAGATACAAATTCTCGTTATTAAAAATGACCCGCGAAAAGAGCGACGACGACGATGCTCTGCGGCTCGTGCTCTCTCGCAACGCTCGAATGCATTCGGATGCATCCGTTGCGAATGGACGGAATTTTCTCGTTCGAGAGAACGATGTTTTTGTCAGCACATATCCCAAAAGCGGTACGACTTGGATGCAGTTTGTCGCGCATAACATTCGACTGCTGAGAGAAAACCAATTCGCGGACGAAGAAAAAGCGATGAACTTTAACGAAATCACGGAGAAAGTCCCTTGGGACATACTTGCAGAAGATTGCAGAACGGTAGGGACGATAGGTGGCTTTCAGGATTTAAGAGCCGGGCAGAGTAAAACAGACCCGAAGAATGGTTTGAGATTGTACAAATCTCACGAAAGCGTTGAGACGATTGCGAAGAGGAAAGAAGGGATGGCGAGATATATAATCGTCGTAAGGAACCCCGAAGACGTTTTTCATAGCTTTCACCAATTTTTACCGGCGTATTGTGGGATTGACCCGAACGAGATTAGTGCGGAGGTGTTTTGCGAGGCAATATTTGCTGGTGCGAGTCATTCGGGACAATATTGGGAATGGAATATGAATTGGTTTAAGTTTGCCGAGAAACACAAGGAGAGAGTATTGATGGTGTGTTTCGAGGATATGAAAGAAGACTTATCGACCGTGATTAGAAAAGTAGCTAGATTCATGGGCGAGGATTACGTCGCGATTTCGGATTTAAAGGAAATGTGTCGTCGCGGGTCGTTCGAGTACATGCGAGAACACAAGACGAAATTCGACGACCATTTTGTGAGGAATAAGGTTAAAAAACAGATGGGCATACCGGATGACGCGCCAGAATTTTTAGTCGGGAAGGTGAGAGAGGCGGGTGGGAAAATAGGCGACGGGAAAAAGAAGCTTCCGACATCCGTGCAGAAAAGGTTAGAAGAACGGTGGAATGATGTTTTTGGAAAAGAAGGATTCGAGTCGTACGAAAGTTTCCGGAAATGCATCAACGAGATTTGGACGCAATATTAGTAGAAGTGCATGTTTAGTGAATTAGTATACAAGTGTTAATAATGCAGCATATTTACGTATTAATGTACATGATGATGAGTTCTTTGCGCTCGTTTATTCATCCGAATCCGTATCGATATCCAATCTCGATTGTAACAAGGTATCATGCTCTAATCTTAACCTCTTCAACGCCTTCTCCGTTGTCACAAAATCGACTCTGAGCTCCGCGTTCTCTTCTTCTAACCGTTCTATTTCCTTTTCTAATTTCTCTACCGCGTCTTCTTGACCCGTCACTTTCTTCGCGTTCGCCAGTTGGGTAGCGCTTCTCCAGTGCTGAAACATCACTCGCATGTGCATTTTCCTATTCACCTCGTGTAACTCACTTTTCATCTGTAAAACGCTCCGAAACTTTTCCCGGTACAAATCCAAGCGCCTTTCCATCCACTCGTTCGGTCCCGAGAGCACTCTCAGCGCTTCAATCTCTTTCCTATTCTCGATGTCTTTGTCTTGAAACAGCTTGCATTGTCCTTTCCATCGCGCGTTTTCTGTTTGCAAGCGTTCGTTTTCCTCTAGAATGTTCGCTATGGAATGTAAACCGGCGCGTCGGCAAGCTTCGTTGCTGTTGTTCTCGTCGAGTATGCGACGTAGTTTTCGTCGCAAAGTGGACGGCGACGACATTTCTGATGTCTCAAGCGTCGCCGGTGAAATTTTGAATCGCTTTGTGACAGCTGAAAAAAGTTTGGGGATTGAAGTCGAGAATCTTCATTCTCACGCGCGGCTTTGGGGAGAATGTTGCATCGAGACAGGACGACACTTCCGAACACCAATCGAGTCTACCGCGCGTCGCACGGGAGAAAAGTCGCGAGACCATCGCTCGCGAACGCGACGAGGGAAGCGTGGGAAGTATCTACACCGGGAAGTTTAGTGGGCTCGTTACGGTTGCGCAAAGACGTCGCCTTGACACCTCTCGCAAAAGATTCTGTCCGCGTCGACGTCAAATGCGTGGGGTTAAACTTCGCGGACGTGTTCACGGTGCTCGGTTTGTACGGCGCGACGCCGAAAAACGAAACGTTCATTCCTGGTTTGGAGTTTTCCGGGGTGTGCGTTGAAGGCGATGAAAGCGTTTTAGGAAAAAGAGTCATGGGGGTGACTCGGTTTGGCGCATTCGCGAGCGTCTTGGACGTGCCGAAACATCAAGTGCGAGTCATTCCAGACGAGTGGAGTTTTCAAGAAGGGGCAAGCTTCATTGTGCAGTCGCTGACGGTGTATTACGGTTTAGCCGCGCTCGGAAGAATACGCAAAGATGACGTGTGTTTGATCCACTCGGCGAGCGGCGGATGCGGATCCCAGGCATTAGCTATTTGCGAGAAGGTTGGAGCCAAAGCAATAGCAGTCATTGGCGACGAGAGTAAGAAAAGCGTTTTGGAGAAGAAACGTGGATCGCCGCTACCACCAAGCGCGATTATCGTGAGAGATCGAAGGACTTTCGTAGAGCAAGTCCGAAAAGCGGTGCGACTTAGCTACGACCGAGAAGAGGTGGACATTGTGCTCGATGCAACTTTGGGCGATTTCTTTGCAGGTGGATGGGAAAATTTGTCGAAAGGTAGAGGTGTGTACGTCGTTTACGGTGCGGCAGATATGACGCCGCGCGGAGACGTAAAATGGTGGAACGTATGGAATTGGGGTAAATTGATTTACAAGTACCTAACGAGACCAAAAATTGACGCCATGGAATTACCAGGAGAGAATAAAACGATAGCAGGCTTTAATCTAATCTGGATGTTCGATAAGAGCGATATGCTCTTGTCGCTCTTATCGGACTTGGAGAATCTAAAGTTGCCACCACCGATGGTCGGCATGGAATTCAAGTGGGAGGAGTTGCCGAAAGCGTTGGAAATGTTTCAATCAGGAAAGACATCGGGAAAAATCGTAATTAATCTGTAATTGTATTATCTTTTGCTACAAATAGTATTGACCAATCCTAAGCGCTAATTTGCATCGAGAGTTCATCGATACGTTCGTCTATTAATGATATCGCGCGATCATTCGAAGAATATGCTCCAGTACGCATCAAATCACCTCTTTCGTTGACCAAGCGTCGAACTTCTTTTTCTAATGCTCGCTTTTCAATCATCGATATTGGATGGCGATTTGCACGAGAAAGGTCAACATCCCCGTTGGCTGCGACCTTAGACGACGTCATTTGTTCCGAGGCGAGAAGTGCGTCCAATCGAGCGTTTACTCCTCCGTAAACAGAAGAAGACGCTTTAGTTTTCCGCGCTAAACAAATGTCCTCATCAGTGTCGTCGAAGTCATCGTCGTCGTTGTCGCCGCTGGCGGCGCCGCCGACGTAGTCTCTTTCACTTCCTCGGTAAGCTTTGCTTAAATCCATCATGAGCGATGACGAATCTGGTGCTAAGTACGCGCGATTTGGAAGCACGCCTCCGGTTTTCTCCAGTGCGTCTCGTAATTGAGCCTTCTCGCGTTCTAAAGCGACAATCTGCGCAGCCATTTTTCGCATTTGGACTCGAAACCGGTCTCGACTCGAACTTGCATCTTCCAACGCATTTTCTGCCGATTCCAATCGAGGTCGTAACGTCGCAATCTCGCTGTTCAATTTAGCCACGTCGCTTTGAAAATAGTTCTTCTTGTATTCAGAAAACATTTCTTCAACCTCGCGCTTTTGCTTTTCCAGCTTCGCTGCTTTCTTCATCGCGTCATCGCGTTCCTTTTTGGATGTTTTCTGATCTCGGATGGCGTTATCAACTTTCTTCTCTAACGTTTCTTCTTTCGAGGCATACTCACGGTTCAACTGCTCCGTCTTCGAATTATGCGCCCGTTCGAGTTCCTTCTTGCGTCGTTCGATTGTTTCTTCCGCTCGGATGACTTCCCGTTCGCGATTTTCCAACATTCGAGTGAGTTTTTTCAATTTATTCTCTGCGTCCTTCGCTCGCTTAGAGGACACTTCGAATTCTTTATTTCTTTGAATTTCGCGTTGTTTCCAAGCTTCTTCCAGAGATTGCATGCGTTTAGTGGCTTCTTCGGTGAACTTGCTTTCCCAGGCGAGCATGCGTTCGCGCTTCCAGCTTTCGAGTGCGAAAGCGGCGTTGTATTCCGCGGTATTTCGGACGTCGTCTTCGGATGGAAGAGTATATGAAGACATAATCGATGGTTCCTTTTGTTGTCTTTGTTGCTGTTGAAGAATATTCGCTCGCGTTCGGCGAATGCGGTCGTGGAAATCGGTTGGTCTCGGGTTGCGCGCAGCCAACGGAGGTCTTGGTTTCGGTTCAAAGTTTTCCTGCTCTTCGTCCTCTTCATCAATGTGCGACGACGAGAACGAGGAGGATAAGTCCGAAAGCGTAAGCTCCAGGTACACATTCTCTTTTGTGTCACGAATGAGAAAAGATTCTTTTACGGTTGGCTTCTCTAACAATCCCGACATCGAAACAGACGACACTGAAGACAGCGTTTGCACTTTCAAAAGCGCATCGGGAGAGGACAACGCCGTGGCTAATTTCGATGGGTTGGCCCAAAACTTGAACGTAATCTCATCATCATCATCTATTTCTATTCGATTCGTGTTGCTTAATTTCTTGTCGCTCTTCTTCTTTTTCTTCTTCACCTCCATCTGCTTGTCGTTATTATACGAAGACGTCACGTTGAATATGGAATTCTCAAAAACGTTCGGGAGTCGAAATGTAACAGGTACACCACTACTCGAGGCGAGTCGAACGCGAAGCGAGAACGGTTTTGCGTTTTCCTTGCTCGTTTTTCTGTTCGTCTTAATTATTACTTCTCGTTCTTCTTCCTCTTCTTCTTCTTGTTCACTCTCTTCGTCGTCGTCATCGCTCATGGAAGCGCGATTGTGTATTTCTTCTTCAATCGAAGCGTTTTTCAACATCTGATCCTCGTCACCGTCTTCGCACACTTCTGTGTCTATTTCATCTTCAACAAATGATTCAAACTCCACAGCATCGCGATTACAGTTAACATCTCCCTCTTCTTTCTCTTCTTCAACCAGCGCTTCTCTGACAAACGCAAACGCTCTCAATTCTGGCACCTCCCTCGATTTCGCCAACCGATACTTCGCCGCTGCCAACGCGGTCCACTCTCCAACCATTTGCATTCCTCTGCTCGTTTTCCAATCGATCCCAGCCGCTTTAATCGCCGTCGCGTTCGCGCGTAACGTTCGTGGTTCAACGATTATCCATCCGTGTTTGTTCTTCGTCATCGAAGTACTACTCGTCAGCGCCAAAACTTCTTCCTCTTCTTCGTTTCTCAACGTCGCCGTCTGTACGGTCAACTTCAACGTCGCGCCTCCATGTTGTAGTATCTTCTTCATTTCCGATGGTGCGCGTCTAAAAACGAGCGTCTCGTTCCATTTCGGGTTCGTCGACGGTTTCGCTGCTTTCTGTGTCGTGCGAGAGAGAGATTAAAAGAAAGAGAGAGACAAAAAAATCCGTCGGTCAACACGCGCGGTTCTTTTACACAAGCACTCGATTCGTTTCGGTCAACTGGAAACGCGCGAATTTGACAGCCTCTCCAACGCTGAACTCCGTGTTCCGACGAAGACACCGCGGCGTCGGCTGCTTTCCGACGACGCATAAAATAACGCACCGTGATTTTCTCCTCGTCGTCGAATTTCGCGTGCACTCTCAGCGGCGTTTCCTCGCGCACGCCTCGCGCGTCTCTGACGAGCACGAGCAATTCGCTCTCGCGTCTCCGCATTTCTCTCTCTCAAAAGTGGTTGCTTAAAACGACGCCTTTAGTAAAGCTCAGACGACCTCGAGAAGAGTTCTTTTTTTAACGCGGCGCGTTCAAAAAGGACGACGACGTAAACGACGACAGACGCGCTTTTGGTCGCCGGTCTCTCTCTCTCTCTCTCTCTTCGCGTCTCGGTGCACCGCGACGAAATCCACGAGAGAACAACGCCGGATGAATGCGTAAAAGTGAGGAGGAGGAGGAAAAAAAAAAGAGACGACTTTCCGACGACGACGAAAAAGACGAAAAAATACTTTTGAAAATTTTTCACACACCATCTCGCACTCTTCTTCTTCTTCTTCCAAAATCTTCTTCTTCTTCTTTTTTGTCTTTTTTTTTTGTCTCTTTTTCTCGAAAGTCAAAATCGAAGAAGAAAAAATTCTTCTTCTTTGTCTTCTTCTTCTTCTTCTTCTTCCTCCTTTTTTTCGTCGTTGACGTCGTCGTCTCTTTTTGTACCAGATCGTTTTTAATAAGGTCTCGAGCGAGAGCTTTTTGAGTAGTCTTTTTTTCGCAAAGCGCGTTCTTTTTTCAAACGCCTTTAAAAAGAAGAAGAACAAAAGAGAACGCACTTGAAAGTTCTTTCGAGACGATGATGATGATGATGATGATGAGACCTGCAGTTTTACCGACGATGATGCGACGAAACGTCGTCTCGACGACACCTACCACCACCGCGTATCGGCGTTTTTCGGCGCCGAGGAGGAGGAGGAGTCCCCGTTGGTGGTGGTGTTCGAAAAAAGGCGCAGTCGGCGAACGACATCATCATCGTCAGCATCATCATCGTCATCGCATCGTAACGGTCGCGCGAGGAGGACACCGACGACGACGAACGACGACGACGACGTCCTCGTCCTCCTCCTCGTCCTCGAACGCGGGGACGAACCCTTTCGAGAGCGAGGATGGGAGCAACGAAGAATTCGCGGCATACATCCAATCGCTCAAGAAACAACCGTGGGACGCGCCACCGAAACCGTGGAAAGAATTTTGGGGCATGAGACCCGCCGGAGTCGTCTTGAACGTGGACAACGAGAAACAAACCGTAGACGCGAGCGAAATCGAAAGTCCGTCGTTAAATTTTCCGAGGACGAAAGAAGAAGGCGTGACGCGATTGAAATCGAATTTCGTGTATTACAGACAGAACTACGCGGTGATGTTCGTACCGTTCTGCGTGCTGTTTGGTGGATTCAACTTTTGGCCGTTTGCGTTGTCCACTCTTGGATTTTTTACGGCTCTGGCGAGCGCGAGCGATAAGATTTTAGGCGAAGTGCAACTGAAGATGCAAGAGAAAAACCTGGACATGGCGTTTAACAAGCAAAGGGCGTTAGGGATGGATAGAAAGGTTTTGATGAAGATCGGGATGGTATTCGGGATATTTTGGATGACGAAGTGGGTGCGAGCGTACGACGCGATTACCGCCGCGAATAAGATTTCGAGGATGCTGATCCGAGTTATTTTCTTGTGGATGCTGACGAGTGCGTATTTAGCGATACTGAGACCTATCGATTTGAAAAGCACACTTACTAACGCGTGGGATGAGTTGAAAGATGCCAAGAGTAAAGAGGCGTTTGAAAAAGCAGGAAAGAAGGCGTGGTCGGGCGTCAAATCGTGGTTCAATCAAAAAGCAAGCGAACAACCGCAAGCGACGCCGATTATAGTGAACGTGAAAGGAGAGAATAATACCAATACTGATCAAAACAACAATAACAATACAGACAACGAGGATTGGAAAAAAGGCGCGACAGATGCGGACGCTCGAGACGCGTCGAAGAAAGGGTTACCACCGAGCTCCTCTCGGTAAGAAAAAAAAAAACAAGACATCACACACCGCATTTACCATCATGTATTCATTTTTTTTATTCACACGATTACAAGTCTACTTTTGGAAAATACACACCTTGATCGGCTTTCCACACGCTATTTGCATCCGACCTGCTTGTCCCGCACACCTCGCTCTGCCCGCTAATCGGCCTTTGAAATTTCGTATTCGAGCAACTCAAAAACGCCTTCGTCTGTCGATGTTGCAACCGCACCTTCTGATCCTTCTTCCAAACTGGCCCAGCTTTATCTCCTTTATTCCCATCTGCAACTTCAAACTTCCACTCATCTCCGGCATCTGAATTCTCCTCGTCGCCGTGCGCGCTCACCTCTTGATTATTCGTCAACGGGCTCCTATGCGCCGCGTGCGAGTGTAACCACTTCCTTGTTTGTAAGTGCTGCAATCGAATCAACCGTCCGTCCGTGATGTCTTCTCCTCGTTCGCACGGCTCATCTTTCGTTCCGAAAACTTGCCAGTATCCCCCAGGATCGTTCGATTCTGGGAATCCCGTGACGGATTGTTGTCCAGATCCAGATCCGTACCCAATGCCGTGCGAGTGCAACTTTACTTTCGTCGACGCGTGGGTCAGTTTTATGGCGGATCCACACGTGACTCGTTTCTCCATCTCGGCTTCTTGCGCTAACAGTTCATCCGCGACGACCACCCGTGTTCTTCTCGCTCCGAAACACATAACGAGGGATGTAATAATAACGAGAACGATGGGTTTTGTACTACTACGTCTTTTCGCCGTGCGGTTGGCGTTCTTCCGAGACGACGATGACGATGATGATGTTTTGAGATCGGACGACATGATGATGATGATGATGATGATGAAAGAAAAAAGCGGCTCTCGATACGATTCCTCCGTCTCAACTTTTGCCGATGTCGATGTTCTTTTTGCACGCTCGACAAAGGCCGCGCGCGTTCTCTCTCTCTCTCTCTCTCTCTCTCTCTCTCTCGTGCTCGAAAGGGGTATTCAACGTGTAACACACAAAAGAAAAGTGAAGAAAATTATCCAATCGAGAGAGATCTTCTTCTTCTTTCCAAAACAGACAGAAGAAGAAGAGAAGGAAAAGCGCTAGTACCGGGCGGGTCTTCGAGGATGGTGGTCTCGGATTTTCATTCGCGCTATTAGTGTGAATGAGTGAGATGCGCGTGCGTGTGTTTGTCTAATACATTTTTTCCGGTCTATTCAATGCCTTCTCGATCCTCTTCTCCAACTGTTCTCGACCGATCCACTTCTCCGCTTCCGCGTACAGCTCGACGTTGCGCCACCGGCTTCGCCGTTCGGACGCCGCCATCTTTTGCTTCAACTTGTGTTCCGTGCGAACGCGGTGTTTCATTCGTCTCTCGTAGTTGTGTTGTCGCATTCGTCGTCTCTCTTCCGTTTTGTCCTCGAACGCCGCGAGCTTTTCGCGTCGTCGTTCGTCTCGTTCTCGATGCGTCTTCTCGGACTCTTTCTCTCTCGCGTCTCGTTTCCGTCGAGTCTCGAGGTCGAATTCTTCCCGCCATTGCTTTCGCAACGCGTTCAACTCTGCCTCGTGTTTTTTCCGCAGCGCTGGAAACGCGCCTTTGGAAATGGTCGGGTCGTTCGCGTACCCGCGCGTGTGCTTCAAAGTTGGTGGACACATACCCGTCGTCCCTCTCCCCGACGACGACGACGACGACGATGATGATGATGATGATGTCGACGCCAAAAAGGCCCTTCTTCCCCGGGACAATGCGACACCATCATCGAACGACCTCGTTGTAAAAGCGCGAGACCACCACCATCGAGTCACGCACGAGCGCGTCGTTCTCGTCGTCGCCATATCGTATCTTCTTTTTCTTCTTTTTCTTCTTCTTCTTTTTCTTCTTCTTCTTCTTCTTCTTTTTCTTCTTCTTCGTCTTCTTCTTCTTCTTTCTCTTTCTTTTTTATTCTATTTGTGGCGCGATTCGAGATGCCATTCATTTGGGCCCAAATCCGTCCCCACAATTTGCGTCGCATACTACTCCACTTAATAAAGCGCGTAAAACTTGTCGCTCTTCGAAAAGAGAGAGAGAGAGAGAGAGAGAGAGAAGAGTCCTCCTCCTCTCTTTCTTTTCCGGAAACAAAAAAAAAAGCATCATCATGAGGCCAGGACAGCACGACGTGAGTAGTCGTCGGTCTCTTCTTCTCGTTTGGGTTGTTCTCTCTCGCTCTCTAATGTCTTTCTTTTCCTCCCCGATGCCGACGACGGATTGCGCTTCTCTCTTTTGGTTTGATCGAGAATCGAATCGATCCCGGAAAGCGACTTTGACGAGGAGAGAGACGAAAGCGTTACTCTCTCTTTTTTTTTGTTCGGCGCGGCGGTGTTTCTTTCGAGCGACCTCGTATTTCTTCTTCTTCCCGCTTCAAAGCGACGACGACTCACGACGACGCCTTTGTGTGTGCGCGATTCTTTCTCTCTCTCTCTCTGATGTGTTGTATTCAAATTATAGCCGATGAGAGAATTGCGCGAAGCCATCATCCACCTGGACGGCTCGGAACACGGCGTGAAACGTCTCTCCGTGGACATAGCACCGGACATTCAGCAGATCGGAGACGATGTGACGCGATTTACGCTCGAATGCATCACGGAACTCCCGGTGAAAACGCCGGTATACGCGCTGCTGATCGCGTTGATAAAAAGCAACTCGGAGGAATTCGGTTTAGAGTTTTCGGAGAAGTTTTTATCGAGAGTTGCAGAAGCTTTGGAACACGATTTAACGCGGTTGGACGAAGATAGAGACGCGAGGACGCGAGTGAAATTACTGGTCAGGTTTATCGTGTGCGCTTCGGTGACAAATCTGGTGAGTCAAGCGTCGGCGGTGGACGTGTTGACGAGATTCGCCGAGAAGTGCGTGGCGATGAGTAAGACAAAGGCGTGTGCAAATCAGTTGAATCCGAAAGCGTGGCAACCAAGAGCGGATTATTTGGCGACGATTGTGTTGTCCGCGTTGCCGTGGTCGAACGGATCGTTCGCAAAAGGGAAAGACGAGGTCGTGCAAGGCATGTATAAGGAGTTTGCGAGGACGATGGAGGAGTACATGGGCGCGAGAGACCCAACGTTTGATAAATGTGCGAGGGTTTTATTAGCAAAAACAACAGATAATAGCAAAGAAAAAGAAGAAGAAAATAATATTAATAGTCGTGAACCGGATGCGTTAGAGGAGCTTTGGGGACGCGTGAACGAGGCGGATAAGAGAGGCTTGAAAGGGTGGGCGGTTGCCGGCATCGTCGGCGTCCAAGAACCGTTCGAGCAAGAATTGTTTTCGTTTTCCACCGTGGAAGCGCCAAAAATTACCATTCCAGATTACGAGGAGTATTTGCAATCGGATTCCGCGGCGACGGCTCTGACGAAGTTTCCGTCAAGACCTCGATTAAGAGTCATTAATCGAGCGCAAACGGAAGGCGGATGGGAGAAGAACGATTGGCAACCGCTGGAGAGGTTCGTCGCGGAAGAACACGTCGTGGATACGCTGTGGGCGTTTGAACCTGGATTTCGCAGGGCGTCCTTACATCCAGCCACGGAACAGTTGGCGACGTTGCCATTGCCCGCGGATCACCCGGAAAGGTGTCAATATTTGGTCGCGGAGACGTGTTTCGGAGAATTGTTGAACTTGCCGCGTTCGCGATTCGAGCCGGTTTTTTACCACGTCGTCATCCAGGATTTGTGTAAAGCGATCCCGTCGTTTCCACCCAAAATGGCGAAAACTGTCGGGGAACTCTTCCGCGCGATGGACCGATTAGACGAAGAATTGCGCGAACGTTTAGCGACGTGGATGGCGCACCATTTATCCTGCTTCGACTTAGTGTGGCCGTGGAAATCGTGGGTCCACGTCAGCGAACAAACGGACGGGTCTCCGCAAAGAGAATTCGTGAGAACGTTGTTGCGTAAACTTTGCGACCTCTCGTACCCGAAAAACGTCAAAGAGTCCATCCCAGAAGCTATTTATGACTTATTACCGAAAGAAGCGAGAACGATTAACCAGGCGTACGTCGATTCCGTCAACGCGCAAACGAATAACGCCATTGATACCATTAGAGAAATGTTAAAAGCGAAAACACCGTCGGACGAGCTCGAGCAGTGGTTGAAAGAGTCATCGGGGGGCTTAACAGCGGAACAATGCTTGGCGTGCGTTGCGACGGCCATCTTAGTGCACGGACAAAAATGCATCACGCACTTGGACACTTTGTTGACTCGATACGACATATTGCTCCGAAAACTCATCGACCATTCGTCCACGAAAGCGAGAGAGTTGTTGGATGCCATAGTTAACGTTTGGGAAGGCTCTCAAAACGCAAAGATTGCAGTCGATCGAACCATTTGCGCGAAATTATGCGACATAGCGTTCGTCGCCGAATGGGCGGGCATGAAATACGCAGAGAACCCAATCATGTATTCCGACACGTGCGGCTACGTTCTCGAACATGCCGCCGCGGAAGAAGAGCACGCGTTAGAACGCACTCGACGCATCCTCCACCGCGTCCACGATGCCGAACGCGAAGCTGAAGCTGCTGGCCAAGCTGCCGAACGCTTCCTCGCCGATGGTTTGATGCACGAAGCGACGCGCGCGCAAACCGCCGAAGCCGCCGCGGTGGAACTTGCTGCCAGCTTAGACACCAGCGCTTCGGAATTGAAACAGTTAGTCGTCGTGGCGCGAGAAAAGGCGACCGAAATTACCGTCTTGTGTGCGCGTTCGTGCATCACTAAAGCCATGGAACTCGACCAAACGGGCGCGGACGCACACTTGAACAAACGCGTCGAGCGCTTATTGAGAGGTTTTCGAGAACAAATCGGCGGGAAAGAAAGCGAAGTGTTGGACGCGTGCGGAGGCAGAGGCGTGAACCCGTTATCGTTCGCCTGCGAGCGAGCTCTAGTTTTGTCTTGATTATATATACTTACTTACTATGTGTGTATGTGTGTGTGTGTGTGTGTGTGTGTGTACTTATGTATGAAAAAGAAGCAGACAGTTCTCCTTTTTGTTGTGTCCTTCTTTTTTTGCTCCTTTTGCTCTTCTTCGTCTCTCTCTAACTAAAGTAGTATTTATAAAACCTTATCGAAAATACCCTCGACCCGAAAACGTCACGCACTTTCCAATTGCCTCAAAAAAACTTTCCTTCTACGACACAAAATAATGTCTTGCCTGTCGTCGTCTTTCGTGTCGTCGGTCGCACCGGCCGCCTTCCACGCGCGAAGCTCCTCCGTCGCGGGGTGCTCCGTCGTCGTGCCACAAACGGTGCGTCGTTCTCGTGGTGGTCTTTTCTTTCTTTCTTTCTTTTTCCTCTCTTATTATTATTACGTTTTTGGATGCGCGCGATTTTCAACCCTAAGGAGGAGGACGAATGTTTTTGGATAAACGCGCTTTTGACGCGAAAGATCTCTTTCGACGCGCTCGGAGGAGGAGAGAGGCTGCTCGAAACGCGACGAATGACTGACGCTTTCTCTCGCGCTATGTTACCACCACCATCAACAACAACAGAGCACGTCGTCGAACGCGTTCTCCTTTACCATCGAAGCCGCACACAAAAAAGGGACCGGGTCGGTCAAAAATGGTCGCGATTCGAACCCAAAGTACAGAGGCGTGAAACTGTACGGCCAAGAAAAATGCCGCGCGGGGAACATCATCGTCCGTCAGTTAGGAAACAAGTTCCACGCCGGGCCGGGCGTCGGGACGGGGAAAGACTTTACCTTGTACGCGTTGAGAGATGGGGAAATCTTGTTTAAGAACGGCGCGGGGAAGAAGAAGTACGTGTGCGTCGTCGACGCCGTGGACAGGTCCGCCGACGTCTCTAGAAAGACCAAGAGAAGAGAATTGTACACGCCGAGAGCATCCGCCGCGGTCGAGTCCCGTTAATTTTCGGTCTTTTGGTCTCGACGACTCTGGAGGTTTCTTTTTTATACACATACATACACATATATAAATATATAGAGAGAGAGAGAGAGAGTCCGTGTTGTGATGCTTTTACTACATACTTTAGACGTATACATATACTACTTTTATCTCTTTCTTTGATGTGCTTTTTTCGACGGCTGTTTGTTTTGTGTGTTGCGTTTTCCTCCCCCCACAAAAACGCGCGGCCAGTCGTCGTCAAACAACAACAACAACAACAACAACAACAACAACAACAACAGTCGTCATGAGACCGTGCGTCTCTCCTTCGAGGGACGTCCTTCTCGCGTCGTCGTCGTCGTCGTCGTCGTCGCGCGGCGTCGAGAAAAGAGGAGGCGGTTTTCGTCGATTGTCAACAACAACAACAACAACAATCGTCGGACGAGCACACGGCCGTAAAAAAGGCGAATCCATTCCGGAAGACGTCGCCGTACAAAAACTCGCGGATGCGGTCGTTTTACTGTTGCGAGGCGTCAACGTCGTGACGATTGGCGAAAACGAAACGGCGAATCATCAACTGAGCGAATTGTTAGCCCCGCTGTTAAACTATTCGCCAATGTCCGTGCCTAAGTTGATTGAAGGCATATCCGGTGGCAAAACGAGAGAGGAAATTGCACGAACGGAAGGCGACGCGGAGGCGTTGATCGTCGAAAACTCGGTCCACGAACAACTGTCGCAATTTTTGAGAGTCTCGTTGGCAACCTGCGGCGCGAACGGAGTTGGAGCGTTAGCCAGAGGCGACTGTTGGGCATGGATATTTGGGATGATTACCATTTGGGTGGACGACGAGGAGTCGGCGAAACTGAGCGAGCAGAACCCGGAGAATTTTCCGCAACGGGAGGCGTATGAGTTGGCGGATATTCGGGTGGTTTTAAAAGGAAAAGAGTTAAACGAGGACGAGAAGGAGAAGACGGTTAGGGCGGTCTTAGAAGGCGTGAAGGCACTGATCGATCACGACGAACATTTTGCCGGCAAAAAGAGCCTTTACACTAGGATGGGGTGTCGAGGAGATTGGCCGATTCTCCAAGCGCCGGAATGGGACGGGTCCGTGGAGAACTTCTCGGAGAACGGTCTGAGTGGCGAAGAGAACGCACAAATTTCATCAACTTAGAGAGAAGGAGAGAGTATATATTAGAGAATCAATTTAGTTTTATTTTATTTATTGAAAGTCAGTCGGTAACTCTGCGCCTTCCATGTTGTAGCCTTCTCTCTTGGAAAATTCTCTCTCCACCGCTTCGTACGACCTTTTTGCATCGCGCTCCCTGATGATACTTTCGGATAAGGTTGCATCTCGAACGACTAATCGCGCGGTGTGCGTTTGCGTTTGTCCGGCTTTTAGTTTAACCAATTTCGCGATGTTTCCAAATCCGAGACCGGAAAACCATCTGTACGACTCGTCGTTCTTGTTCTCTTTACTCTTCCAGTACGTGAACACTGCGCGGTCGTGCCAGTTTCCTGTTTGTTTCAACGCGGTTTCTTCGTCCGGGTAGTCGTACCCGATGGCGAATCTATCGTAATCTTCGATGACGATCGAGGACCCGGTTCCTATTTCCAGCATCGTCGAGTCTCTCTTCGCGTTGGCGTACACTCTTTCCGTTTTCTCTGTCAAAGTGAAACATTTTTCGTCGTACTCGTCCAAATCTTTCGTGAACTTAACCTGTGGGTCTACTTTTTCTCCATTTATATCGATCATGTCGAAGTATACGCAATCGTCTAAGCCTAAATAATACGCTCGCGGCGGAACCGCGGTCAAATCTGCCACTCTCACGTGACCTCGATACCCGCTCGCGTACTCGAAATCAAGATTATTATTTTCTGTTGTTGTTGTTGTTTCTACATTTTCTATGACATCATTATTTTCATTAGTAATAATATTCTTGTTCTCCACCGAGTGCGAAATGTTCAACGCGTCAAACTCGAGCGTGAAGGTTAGAGTGACTTGAAACGCGTTGTCGTTCCACTTCTTCCTCGAATCGTCGTCGTCCGTCGTGTATATCGTCACGTACGGGTTCGCCGTGTACGTGTTATCCTCGGGATTCCACAATTCTCTGATTCCAGTGTCCAGAATGTCAAAGTTCATAGTAAAAATGTCGTCGTCGGTTTCAAAGTCTTTGGAACCTTTTTTTTTTGCAAATAAATCGAATCCGTCCCAGTGGGGGAAGTTATAACTCAACCCGGGTGTGAATAAAACTTCGCCTCCGTTTGGTAACGTCCACGATGCAACCGATGCCCCTTTCGTATAAATCTCGCACGTCGCGCCAGACGGGTGCGTCAACAAAACTTTCCTCGCGCCCGAGCGGCCCGAATCCGATATCGCCACGAATCCCTCGATGTGGTGTTCCCTGTTTAACACTTGCGTTTCCTCGGACGAGACGGCTAAGGATTTTACCTCGTCGTTTAAACGAGCGATGTGGTCGTTGGAAACGTCCGTGCCGAAGAGTTGTTTCTTTTGTTTTGAATTATCATCGTGGGAGGGGACGAGCTCGTCGTCGTCTGAATCCTTTTTATTCTTGTTGGCGGCGTTAACAATGTTCTCATGACGGGGGAGAGGAGGTTTTAAACGACGACTTTGACGACGATGAAAGTGTTGTGATGATGATGATGATGATGAAATTGTTGTTGTTGTTGTTGTTGTTTGGGTAAACCACATGACGACAACGTAAACGACGTAAACGACGCGTGTTGGGTGCTAAATAATGTGGGGGGGTATGTGTCTTCTTCTATTTTTTTGTAAAGTCGTTTCGGTGAAAACTAACTCTTTTGGAAACGAGAAACTGCCGAAAAAAAAAGGCTGACGCGTTTGGGGTGTCATATTTAAAAACATGTATTTTCACGAATAGGGTTTAAACATTAATACCATCCAAGTAAGCGAAAGCTCACTTTTATACCTTCCTAGCCGAGGTAGCTCAGTTGGGAGAGCGTCAGACTCATAATTAATTATATTAATACGGCGAGGGACTATCTGGTACCTAATACATAATTATTTGTTGAATAATGATTTACCTTTCGACCTTAAGGAGGCCTCGGGATCGAAACCCGACTTTGGCAGGCATAATTTTTTTTGCACGGCCGTACGACGTCGTCCATTTGCGTGTTTTACGTCGCCATCGACTTCATTCTCAACGTTTTCCTTTACAATTTTGCTTTTTTTGTGTGTGAAAAACTAACAACGAAAAACGAAAAACGTACGTTTGGGTACTTTCTTTTGGATGTCTCTCTTGCTTTAAATGTATATTTACCTCTATGTGTGTTTTCTCTCTCTCTCTCTCCTTCTCTTTCTTTTGCGGCGTGTTTACAACACACACTGGTCCTTGAAATGATTATAACAGATCAAGCAACAGTCTTCTCCCTGGATACCCTTCGGGATGTTATTGTCCGCGGGAACTCTTTTGCAAGCCCCATAACCTGATGTGCACACATGGTGTTCCGTGTTGTCTTTAAAATGACATGGCTTAGCATATTCAGGGTGATGTGACTTTGGCATGTGCATTTTTTTTGCACGGCCCAGTTGATCACAATGAGAACTCTTTTTTTTTGCACTGGTGCGTCCGCCAATCGACTGTGCCGTCGCCATCGACTTCATTCATAGACTTTGGTTACACACCACTCCCACGAAAGAAATTTGGAACAGGCGAAAACCAAAAATGTGTGCACGTTCAGAAAGAAACTGAGAAGAAGTACATCTGATGACATGTACCCAAGAACGCTTTCCCCGTACTTCAGCAGTTTCAATACACAATGAGTACACACACACACGCAAATAGAATATATAGTTATACAATTGTCTTTATTATTATTAAACGTTTGAGTACGACACGTTAAATAAAATTCGTCCGCACAGTAAAAACGACCCTCTCCTTTAACATCGAATCAACGCAATCAACGCAATTGAGACTTTCAGATGCTTGTTATTTCATCGTGGGTTATGGAGGCGTGGCGCCTTGTCCAGAGCATTTCGCGAAACCGAACGTACTTCCATACTCGGTTTTCCCGGTGTACGCAGCGGTACCTTTCGCGGCTCGGCACGACCACCACGAAGAACCGTGTGTTGTCTTCTTGGAAGGATCGCCGCCTGGGCCAGAGTTTCCTACCCATCTGCAGTAATCTTGGCAAATTCCGCAGCCAGAGGCATCATACCAGCCTCTGTAGGCGTCGACGTAACCGGCATCTGCCGTAGACGTGGAAATCGGACATTGTTCTTCAAGTGAAGGTTGTGGAGGCGTGGCGCCTTGTCCAGAGCATTTCGCGAAACCGAACGTACTTCCATACTCGGTTTTCCCGGTGTACGCAGCGGTACCTTTCGCGGCTCGGCACGACCACCACGAAGAACCGTGTGTTGTCTTTTTGGAAGGATCGCCGCCTGGGCCAGAGTTTCCTACCCATCTGCAGTAATCTTGGCAAATTCCGCAGCCAGAGGCATCATACCAGCCTCTGTAGGCGTCGACGTAACCGGCATCTGCCGTAGACGTGGAAATCGGACATTGTTCTTCAAGTGAAGGTGGTGAAGGTGATGGAGATGGACTCTGCGTTGCCGTGGATGGACATCCATCTGGTTGTCCAACAGCGCACGTCGCTTCGCATGAACCCCACGTGTATGCCGTCGTAGATCCGTCGTAGACACGATTGTAAAACACATCGTCACTCCCCGGGTCCGTGTACTTCACTGCACACTCCCCTCCGACTAATGCTGCCGGTGAAGCAAACGCCGGGCATCTAGCGTCACCTTCATGCAAGCAGCCGTCATCCAAAACCGTAGTCTCGTCAGACGTGTCTCCGATGGGGTAAAGGTAAAATCCAAATTCTTCGCCTTCTTCGAGGGGGAAATCGCTGATCGCGTAGTTTCCACAAGAAACTTCCTTCATCTCCACAGCTTGCTCGAATCGAAAGTCGTTGCTCATGGACTTTGACACCATTCTCGCGCCGACAGTTCCCGCCCCAGAAAATCCATAACTGAGTTTATTCAGTGGAGAGCATCCGGTGTGCAAGGTAAATTCGCCGCTCGACGCGCCGCCCAATCGGGCCCCCGCGGCGTTCAGATTAACGGTTGGTCGCGGATTTGCAAAGCATGCAAACGCGCCCAACGTCGCGAGAGCGCCCCCAGCGATGACTTTCGCGTAGGAACGATGCGCCGCGTTTTTTTGCTCCGCGACGAGTGGGGCAACGAGCGGGACTGACTCCTCGTCGCACGTGGCACGTTTTGTTCGCGTTGGTGCCATGTTTGTTTACACTTAATGGAATAACACTTGACGCGCGTCCCCCAAAAGAACAAAAAATGAGATACAAAAATCTCCCCCTTTTTTTTGTTATTAGGGTTTAGGGTTTTAGAGGCAAAAATTCTCTTTTTAAATTTTCCCTTGAAGGAAGAAGGCATGAAAACGTACCAACTGTTAGACGCGCGTTTGTTTCTTTCTTTCCGAAAACGCGCGCGCGCGAGAGAGAGAGAGAGAGAGAGAGAAAGAGAGTGACAGAGAGATGGCCGTCGTCTCCTCCGTGCATCGCGCATCTGTCTTCGCTGCCGCATCAGTTGGCGATACTAAAATGCTCGTCTCTTCTTCTTCCAGAAGATCCGCAAAATTTTTCGTTGGAAAACGAAGAACCCACTTTTCCAAAGCAAAGGCGTCGTCGTCGTCGTCGTCGTCGTCTTCCGAGACGCGCCATCATCATCTGTCCCCGCCGACGGATAAGAAAGCGAGCGAGTTTGTGCAGCTCTCCGCGTCCAAGAAAGCGGCGACAGCCGCGCCACCTCCATCGTCCCAACTGACAACTTTCGAACACGTGTTATATGGCGGCATCGCTTTAACCGCCGCCTCTGTGTTGAAGAGAGAACTCTCGCCGGGATGCGAACTCATCGACGGGAAGCAAATTGCGCAAGAGATTCGACAAGAAATCAAAGACAAGGTGGAAGAAATGAAAACGATCACGAAAGGGAAAACGCCTGGTTTAGCAGTGGTTTTAGTCGGCGAGCGTAAAGACTCGCAGAGTTACGTCCGGTCGAAGAAGAAGATGTGCGCGGAGGTTGGGATTCGATCGGAAGGGACAGATTTACCCGAAGACGCGACGGAAGAGCAGGTTTTGAAAGTCGTGAGAGCATATAACAAAGACCGAAATATTCACGGGATTTTAGTGCAACTGCCAATGCCGAAACACATCAACGAAGAGAGAGTGTTGAAGGAGGTTTCATACGAGAAGGATGTGGACGGGTTTCATCCTTTGAACATTGGCGCGTTGAGTCAACGAGGGAGAGAAGATCCGATGTTTGTCCCGTGCACGCCGAGAGGATGCATAGAACTGTTGAAGCGCTCCAACGTGGAAATTAAAGGGAAGAAAGCTGTAGTCGTGGGCCGATCGAACGTCGTCGGAACTCCGGCGGCGTTGTTGTTGCAAAGGAATGACGCGACCGTAACCGTTGTGCATTCGCGCACGAAGAACCCAGAAGAAGCAATTAGAGAGGCAGACATTGTAATTGCCGCGTGTGGAGTGATGGAATATGTCCAAGGGTCATGGTTGAAACCAGGCGCGGCGGTGATTGATGTAGGCATTAACGCCAAAGATGACGCGACAAAGAAGTTAGGATACCGATTGGTCGGTGATTGCGACTTCAAGAGTTGCAAGAAAGTGGCCGGGAAAATGACGCCGGTACCGGGTGGCGTTGGACCTATGACGATTGCGATTTTGTTACAAAACACGTTGGAAGGTGCGGCGAGAAGTTACGGCGTGAGCGAGCAACTTGGATTGAAAAAGTAATTTATTTGAGGTATATAACAGTAAAGTACGGCGTAATCATTGAACTGATATTACAAACTTCGCGGCGCCAGTGTTCTTATTACTGGTGGGAGTGGTGTCATCAATTCTTCTAGAAGACGCCACTTCGATTGGATGTGTATGATTTTGTTCGTCTTCAAGCAAACTCGCGATCGTCTTTCTCAATTTCGCCTTCTTCTTCTCCAATTCGTTCAGACGCTCCTCACACATTTTACGCTCCTTCTTGTGCAAGGCGTCGTTGTGCCGAAACCTTGCCTTGGCGTTTGCAGCGTCGCCGATCTCTTTTTCCTCGTCGTCACTTTCGTCGTTGCAATCGTTATTACTATGTTTCTTTATTTCTTCGAAACTGTTTTTGTTATACCCGCCGCTTTTTATAAACAACTGTAAACTCTTGGATGAACGCAATAGCGCCAACTCTCTGGCGCGTTCGATGTGTTCGGAATTTCGTCGTTTCGCGTATTCGATGTACCATTTGGAGCACTCGATGCTTGCAGATAATTTTTTGTTGGCAATTTTCAAATTGATCATCGTTTCTCGACGCGAATTTGCGGCTGCATTCAGCTCTTCCACAACGTGTCGCGGGAGGTATAAAATATCATCATCGCCTTTGCTATCTTCGTCGGTGTAAAGCGTTTCGACCAATCCGCACGGCAGTTTCATCGTGACGTCGCAATCGTTCGCGCGTTTGAAGCGTTCGTTAAGATCGTTCTTCAAATGCGTCTCTCGTTCGGATACTTTTTCCGTCGCTTGGTCTAACGTTTGCTCTAAATCTTTTAGCGTCGTCTCGCACGCCTCTCGAGTTGCTTTCTGTTGCGCCTTCATTTTTTCCAAGTTTTGTCTTTGCGTGCGGTACGCGTTTAGTTTTTCGAACCAGGTTTCGTCGAGCGATAATGGAAAATATGTTGTGTGTTTGTTGCTGTGTGCGCCAATTGGCGTCGTCGTCGCGTCTGAAGTCTTGGTTGTAATTTTTGTTTCTCCTTTGCCAGCTAAGACATCCCCTCCCGATGAAGTCAGCGCGACAATTGATTTAGTTCGCATTTGCATCATCGATGCCGGAGAAAAAACAGATTCTCGTCGGAGTTTATTCCGTTCAGCAGCTAACGAGGAAGCCTCGGTAGACGATGAACTGTGACCAGCACTTGTATTTGAAGAACTAGCGGATGATGATGAAGAAGTTGTAGTATTCTTCTTCCGCAATACTGGACCATCTTGTCGATATAACGCCAGTAACGTATCAGCATGAATATTCGCCGCAGGTGCATCTCGCGTCTCACGCCTAAACTGTCTTTCATTCATCTTCAATTGTTCCATCGTGGCTTCTAATCGCATCTTAGCATTTGCGTGCACTGGTCCGTGGTTCTCAAACGCCATTTTAGCGTCGCACACTTCGCGTTGTAACCGATTGAGCGTCTTGTCCTGTCGAAACATCGTTTCGCATTCGTCGTTCAAAATCTCGTTTCGGACTAACCGTTCCAACACTCTTGCCGCGCGATATTCCAGCGATAAGACTTCAATTTCGACTTTATGTTTCGTTTTTTCGAGCTCGAGTACTCGATGGTTTAATTGCACGCGATTTTTTACGACTTCGTCTTGGATCTCGAGAAGGCGTTGAAAGGCGATTTTCTTCGCTTCGAGAATCTTCTTGTTTTTCTTCTGCTGGAACCGTTCCGCTTTCGCGCGAAGACGCAAGTTTCGCTCAAATGGTGCTTCATCATCTGTGTCGTTGTTATTTATATTTACCTCATTTTTTTCTTCAATATCGTCATCGGATGGGTCGCTCACGTCGTCATCATCGTTGGTATCGTCATCGTCATCGTCGTCGCCATCCGATTCGTCCTCGTTTTCCTTGCTGCTTCTCATAAACATCGATTTCAAAGCCTTCTTCATGTTTTCAGTGTGACCGTTCGAATTATTATTGTTGTTGTTGTTGTTGTTGTTGTTGTTGTTGTTTCTATTACTCATAATTCCGTTTTTGTCGTTATCATCTTCCTTCCTTTCTTCACTCTCCTCGAGGCATCTTGTGGACATCTCCGATTCGCACACATCAAAAATTTTACCTTCCTCTTCCAACGAATGCATTGGACGCGTATTCGCCAACGCGTTCAATCGTGAAACAATATCCCACGCGTTTCCGTGTTCTAATCCACTTTTCAACTTGTAAAACGCGTCCGTACGAATCCCTTCGAGCTGTTTCGCCGGCGTTTCTTTCAATTGGCCTCGCACTATACTCTTCGCTTTCTTCCACGCCGTCTTTGCACGGTCCATCACGCGACATTTCTCGAAGACGACGTCGTCGAACAACGCGTTAAACTTTTGCTTTTTAATCCTCACTGAACGTAATAATAATGCGTGGTGCATTTTCATTTGCTCTGGGGTGGTGCATTGCAACTGAAAGTGAACGTCGTACAAAAGTCGATCGATTTGTCGTTCTTCGTCGTCGCCAGCGTCTTTCGATACGAGCGCATTTAAAGCACGCTTTTCCAAATCATCCGATTCCGATGATAAGATCGTGCCAACCTCGCTTAAGAACTTTACTTTACTCACGTCATCAGCCTCATCCCCTTCCTTTTCCCCATCATTCTTCCTCGTCATCGGAATGCCAAAATTCGTCACCGCCACTGGATCTCGAAATACCTCGTCCTTCTCCTCGCATGCAAACGTGGTCACCGCGCACCTCCTCGTCTCCATGGAATCGAAACGCGCCCTCTTGATCTCCTCCGCTTTTTTCTCTAAGAATTCAATCCTCTCCAAAACGTTCTTCTTCACCTCTTCCACTTTGCTCTTCGAATCCATCTCTGCTTTTCTAAACCTCTCTATATCGACGACCAAAGCGTCTCCCGTGGGTTTGACTCTCGCGAGAGGATGATGCGTTTGTCTCGCGTTCGTTTCGAGCACCCGACGCAACTCGTCTCGCACGTCCTTCAACCGAGCCGCGATGGCTTCTTTCGAAACGAGTTCGGCTTTTAACGCCATGTCAAAATCGCGCGACAACAACGTCGCTGCTGCTCCTGCTGGACGCGTTCGAAAGCGCGAAGAAAAATGTCGTCTTTGGACGTCTTGGTGCACTTTCGCGTATTTTTATTTTTAGAAGAATTTTCTCTTCTTCTTCTTCTTCTTCTTCTTCTTCTTCAAATAAAAACAAAGGAAGAAACGAACGTGGTACTCGTACTCGCAATCAATAAAAAATCTCGTGCGATGCGTTTGCCGTTGAGTCTGGTGCACTCAATGCGCTACTAGATGCGAACCTCCTCGCGCGGGGAAGTTTTGGGCTTTTTTCTGGGTTTAAGGTTTCGTCAAATAATTTCTAGTTGAAGTGAACACCGAAAGCCGTGAAAATATCGATTCGACGCGTCGGAAGATGCATAGAGACGCACGACACGTGGCGAGCACGTAAAGCAGAAAACGCGATGGTACACTAAAACGAAACTTTTTCGTACAAAATAGTATTTAAACGTGTCTTTCTTTCTTTCTTTCTTTCTTTCTTTCTTTCTTCACTCGCGGGTACGCGCGGGTAAAAGATGATGCACATATTTCGCACTTCCAGGGCATCCGTTATCGTACAAGTATTCCAAACACTCCAGTTGACCTGTTTCGGCGGCTTTACAACAAATCCTTTCATTCCAAGGACATCCGTTTTCGTGTGCGTATTTCAAACACTCGAGATGACCTTTTAGCGCAGCACGTTCACAAGTACCCCAATTCCAAGGACACCCGTTTTCGTGCGCGTATTTCAAACACTCGAGGTGACCATTATAGGCAGCTTCAGAACAAGTATAATCATCCAAAGGACACCCGTTTTCGTATACGTATTTCAAACATTCGAGGTGACCATTTCCAGCGGCACTACAACAAGTACCTCTATCCCAAGGACATCCATTTTCGTGCGCGTATTTCAAACACTCGAGGTCACCATTTTCGGCAGCTACAGCACAAGTAGCTCTATCCCAAGGACATCCATTTTCGTGCGCGTATTTTAAACACTCGATGTGACCATTTTCGGCAGCTCTAGAACAAGTATCTTCATACGAACAAGTATCACAATTCCAATTTCCTAGGGGACCCCAAGGACACCTGTTTTCGTGCGCGTATTTCAAACACTCGAGGTGACCATATTTGGCGGCATAAGAACATGTCCAAAAATCCCAAGGACATCCTTTAACGCGCAAAAATTTAAGCAATTCTATGTTTCCATTCCGAGCCATTTCTGCACAAAATCGTTCCTTCTTTTCAGAACACTTCTCTAAAGCCCATGATACGGTCGACTTCGTGTCAAAATCACCAATTTTGAAAGCATTAGGCAATTTGGCACCCGACCGTTTAATCGCCGCGCGGCTTTCACTATTGACGTCGTAGAAAAATTTAACGTCGTTCCCGTTCAGCTTCGTCACGATGTGGGTATCAAATATATCCGGATGATCCGTCACGACTCGCCATAATCTGTTATCATCACATTCACTCTTTACCCGCTCGACTGTTGTTGATGCTTTCATATTCTTGCCGCTTCTTGTTCTTTTGGACATCGTCGACGGCGTATTCCGTAGCAAATTCCAAGAAAAAAAGGAAAAAATACGCTCTCTGTCTGCCTCTCCCTCAACTCAGTCTCGATAAACTCTACGCAAGCGATTTAGCGCAAAGCAAGTTCACCACGCCACGCTCTGAGTTTGTTTCAGGTACGTAAGCGTATCGGAATGCCTCGCGTTCTTACCTCGAGTTTCTCCCAAAAGTTTGAAACACCTCTTCGAAAGTGTAAAAGTCCCTTTTCTAAAACGTTCGGAGCTGACCGCAAAGAAGAAGAGACGAGAAGACAAGAAGAAGAAGAAGAAGAAGAAGAAGAAGCTCAAAAAACGATACCAATCGTCAAGGGTCTTCTTTGAGACAATCTCCCTGCACGCGCGCGTTCGATCCGCGTCGCGTTCGCGTAAGAAAAAGCGCGCCGTATTTGTGACGCTTTTATAAGGAGGGAACTTTTTCTTTCTTTGTTTTTGCTGCCAAGGTATGTGTAGGTACCTACCTTGGGAGCAAAAACTCCAAAATTTGTGAACCCCTAACGACGAACCGCGATGATGCGACTGCTCGTGCTGTCGCGGAAGGAAGAAGAGCGCGCCCTCGCAGTGCTCGCGAGACGTCTTCTGCGAACCGAGACGCGACGAGGGGGAAGAAACGCGTCGGGGGGAGCGTTTCCAGCGGTGAGGGATGACGTTGGAATTCCAATCGCCGCTTTAAAGAAAAGGAGGAGGGGATTTCACGGGTCGGCGTCGAGATGGCTCGTCGAAGATCGAGAGGGACGGGGGTTAACCGAGGAAATTATAGAGGAGAATTTGGTGCGCTTTTCGCTCGCGTTTAGTTTTCTTTACCGCGCGCTTCCTTGTTCTTCTTCGTGGAAACATAAATATCCGTGTCCTGAACACCTTTTCTCTTCTGTCTCTTTCAAACAGGACCGAAAGCGAGGCGCCGCGATGAAACAAAACGATGCGCACGTCAAGTCCGCGTTACTGACTACCCGCAAAGAAGCGCTGTCCCTTTACCGCGACGTCATTCGCGCCTCTGTTTTATTCGTTTGGAAGGATACGAAAGGCCGCATGTGGAAAGATGTCATCCGGGAAAGCGCGAGAAAAGAGTTCGAAGAAGGGAAACACGAGCGGGATCCTGAGATGGTGAATAGGTTGATTTTGAGTGGAAGAGAGGCCGTAGATGCGGCTTTGGATAGGTTCATGGAGCAAAGGCAGAAGATTATAGACGAGGAGAATCAAGGTACGTCTGGTGATGGTGGCGGAATGAAGTCGATATAGTGTTTAGTCTATAGCTATTGTATATTAATTCCTATTGTTTTTCCAAAATATTTTTGTTGGCGCGTTGCTTCAAATTCTTCGCGGACGCCTCGCCGGTTTCCAACACGAGCTGCGCGAAGATACTCGATGGATCTTCGAGCAGCTTAGCTGGCGTATCGTAGGATAAAACCTTCCCACTGGACATGCACAGCACTTTGTTCGATTCTATGATTGTGTTGATTCTGTGCGCGATGGTCAACACGGTTTTGTCTTTGAACTCTTGAGAGATTACTTTTTGCATCAACAGATCGCTTTCGTTATCGACCGAGGCGGTGGCTTCGTCGAGACATACTATTTTCGTTTCGCGCAATAACGCTCGGGCTAAGCATAACATTTGACGTTGACCGGCGGAGAAGTTGGAGCCGTACTCTTTGACCGGGGTCATCAAGCCTAAACCGTCTTCATGCGCAGAGACAAACTTTTTCAATTGGACGTGTTCCAACGCAAACCATAAGTCCTCATCGTTATGGGCTAAAAACGGGTCGAGATTATCGCGAATCGTTCCAGAAAATAAGATTGGATCTTGTGGAATGCACGTGACTCTCGATCGTAACGATTTCAATGGCATAGACGAAATGTTGACGCCGTCGATAAAAATTTTACCTCGCGAAGGTTCAACAAGACGCCATAAGGCGACGATTAAGGAACTTTTGCCGCTCCCGGTGCGTCCACAAATACCAACCGACGACCCCGAATCGATTTTGAAGGAAACGCCACTTAAAACTAACGGGAGTTCTTTTCGATAGCGCATATCGACGTCTTCGAAGACGATGTCACCACTTTGGGGCCACGACGGGTCGGGTTCAACCTTGCCGATGGCAACAATTTGTTCACCGTCGTTCGCGCCATCCATGGAATCGTTCGCGGTGTCTTCCTCGGATGGCAACTGTGCGTACTCTTCGACGCGTTCAACGGAGACCATTTGCGATTCAAGTTCAGAGAATAACCGAATCAACCAAGATAGCACGCCAGTGATGTCAATGGAGTACGACAACGTCACGCCGATCAAGCCGCTGCTGGTGGATTTGCGCTGGTAGACGCCTAAACCAGCGACGATGATGGAAATAGAAATACCGATAATTTCCAATCGAACAGGTAGCCATCGATCACATGCGCACTTTTGCGTATAATCAGCGCGCTGGTTATATGCTATGCGTTTTTCGTTTTCTTGAATGAATCGCTCTTGATGTCCAAATGCGCGAATGGTGGAGATGCCAGAAATGGTTTCACCAAAGTGCTCGAAAATGGGAGACCCAGACGTGCCATCCAACCGCTTCGCTTCCCGGTATCCCGGTCGGTAGAAGTATTGAACGTAAAAGTAGCATGCAAATACTGGCACTAAAAACGGGCCGAGAATTGGGATGATAATTACCATCGCAATCATCGTAGCCAACAACCACAAGCCAAACGACGTCAACGAACTGACAGATTGTCCGAGAAGGTTATCTAAAACGTTCGTGTCTTTTGCGAATCGCTGAATGATACGTCCGAGCGTAGTTGTGTCGAAGAACGCTTGTCGAGTATTCAAAACCGAGTGGAACAACTTCAGATGCAACGTCGTCGCAGCGCGCAAAGATGCAACTAAAAACGCGAAAGTACGCACCCACGAGAGCAATGCAGACACGATACCGATGGCCGCGTACGTGCTCATGTATTCCGTATCGTTCAAGCCGTACTTGTATTCGGTCCAATATGCGAGCCACATTGGTGTAAAGACGGAAATCATCCGTTCCGTGATTGTGATAAGCATTAGAATCGTGAACGGCACTATGCCTCCCAATGCCTTGAAGTACGTTATGTAGACATTTTTCTTCACCGCTCCTTGTTCGCGGTGTTCTTCTTTTTGTGCTGTTTTTGCACTCAAATTCTGTTCCGAAGTCACGCTTTTCATTTGGTCCCTGTCCTTTTCCGACAAAGAAAACGCCTCGGGTGCTTGTTCTTCCGTTTTCCTCATTTCTTTCTCTTGCGTTCCGCGATATGATTCCATCATTTGCCTAAAATACCCTGCATTTTCAATGAGTTCCTCATAACTCCCACGCTCGACGACTTCGCCATCTTTCATGACTAAGATTGTATCCGCTCGCTCGACAAAATGCAACTGATGCGTGATGAGTAAAACTGCCTTTTCTCTAAATACACCTCTTACGCATTTGTTGAACACATCCTTAGCGACGTGCGCGTCTAACGCGGAAAGAGGATCATCCATGATGACGAAATCTGCGTCGGCGTATACCGCGCGTGCGATGGCACATCTTTGCTTTTGACCGCCGCTCAAAGTGATACCTTTTTCACCGATCTGCGTTTGATCGGCATCCGGGAGGAGTTTCAGGTCAGTCAACATGCACGCGGCGTCTAAAGTATCGTGATATTTTCTCTCGAAATAAGCTTTTCCGAACAAGATATTCTCTTTCACAGATGCAGATTGAACCCACGGAGATTGAGAACAATACGCGACCGTACCGTTGATAGAAATAATTTTATCCGAATTGTGTTTCTCATCGATACTACTTTCGGGAACCATATCGCCAAGAAGCGCCGAAACGATGGCTGTTTTCCCGGAGCCTACCGCGCCGACGACGCACACGAGCTCGCCGCGTTTAATTTCGAAATCGCACTTGCTCAAAGTGAACCCGGTGCCGGCAGTTACACCGTCGCCTCCTTGTGGAGATGCATCGTCTTCTATCTCTACAGTTTCGCTGCTATTGCTATTTTTTGAGCTCTTGCTCCATCGAAACGACACGCCTTTCTTGATTTTTGCAACCAAATCGCCTCTCTTCTTCTCAGGCGGTGTCGTCGTCGAAGCGTTAACCCCATTTCCTTCATTCAAATCCTCTAACTTTATCATCGTCGTGGTCGGTTTCGATTCTGAAAGCAAGAAATACTTTTGTAAACGATCCAAACTCACAATCGCATCCGCTGATAACGCCAAACACCTCGGGTAAAACATAACTGGGAACCGAATGAGTGAAAACAACGTCAACGCCGGGAAAATAATATCAGGACGCATCTCGCCATTCATCACGCCAGCATACAACGTGAACACAACCACCGCCACTATGACTGGGCCAGCCAACATGATGCTCGTATTCGCCGCGGCAACGTTGGCGGTTTTCGTCGCGTAAACCATCTCCTCTTTCCTCGACGCTTTCACCTCGTCTTCCAAGGAATCCTCCCACGCGTTCAACTTTAATATTTTCACTCCAGACAAACCTTCGTTTTCTAATTTCACCCGCCTATCCGTATACTTTGTCTGCACGCTCCGTAACTTGTACGCTAAAGTGTAAAAAAACTTTTGCAACGGTATCAGCGCGATTAACAAAAAGAATCCGCCAAACACGGACCATCCGATGTACATGTACAATAACGTGATGTATCCGATAATTTGGAACAATCCACTCCAAATGATGTTAAGAAATAACATCAAATCGCCAACTCTTTGCGCGTCTAATTGCATGTGATTTAAAACTTCCCCCGTCGTTGACCCGCTCCTTCCGCTCGCGTTCAATCGAACCGTCTTTCTATATACCGACGTCCCTAACGCGCCTTTAATCACAATCCCACTCGCTTGCATGTGATAAAAATACTGTTGTTCGCACAAAGTCCTCGACACCTGCACAAAGAGCATCAACGCGCAATACAAAATTCCCAACTCGGTATCGCCAATCTGTTCAGTCGTAAACGTTTGTCGCAAAAAATTATCCTGCGCGCCGGCGACGTACTTTAGATAACCGCTCAAGATGACGGGCGGTAAAAACTGCAGCACATCGTTGGCGAGTTTATACATCGCACCGGTTAAAATCATGTTCCCGAAACACGACCAGATTGGTTTCGTGATGGCTGGTAAAAACTTCTTTTTGCTCTTCTTCTTCTTCTTCTTCTTCTTCTTCTTCTTCGATGTCCCCGCGTCGACGGCGTCGACGTCCTCTTCTTTCTCTCGCAACAGCGCTTCATTCACCGCATCTAAACAATCTTTCAATTCAAACTCGAACCGTTCCGCGTTCGTCTCGCAGTTCAAATCTTTCGGCAGTGGCACTAAATCCTCGTGGTCGAGTTGCGTTTTTTCGTGCGCTCTTCCTAAGAACGGTCGCACCCAGGCGAACACCGCTCGGGAAATCAGAGAAGCGGTTTCTCGATTCGCCGGCGACGACGTCGTCCGTCCCGACGGCGACGCGCAATCGTCCTCCCCGTCCATTTCTTAAAACGCTCGGACGACGACGCGCGCGGGAACGACGTCGAGGCGGCGTCTCTCGTCAAACCCTTTCGACGCCGAAGGAAGCTCCCGAAGCCGCTCCCCGAGACTGAATAATGGTGCGATGACGTTCGCGTCGTCTCTCGATGAGATGTTTTAAGTGACGCCGATTGGACTTCTTCTTCTTCTTCTTCTTCTTTTTCGTCGTCCTCTTCTGTGTCATCCACTACTTGACTGACTGAGTATTCACATCGCTCGATGGAATACTCTTTAAAAAAAAAAGAGGTGCATCTCCAAACTCTCAAATTTATCTCTCGGTTTCGATTCCAACAATAATCGATCAAAGGCGGTCTTTTTCTTGCACTTTTTCTTCTTTTGTGCACCTTTTTTTCCTCCTCCATCCTCCAAAAGTTTTTTTTTTTTTTTTCGTTTTCTGCCAAGACGACGGTCTGACATCTGACGTCAACATTTGGAAAAAAAAGGAAAAAAAAAAGGGAAAAGACATCTTTGGATAAAATCCACGTAATTAATCCAACCGACGAAACGTCGTCGCCGGTTTTGCGCTCCGCGGCGTCCTTCCGAGAGGAAGAGAGAACGGGAGAACGAGAACGAGAAACGGAAAGAGAGAGAAAAAGAGAGAGAAGGAAAGAGAAAGCGCGACGATGACGCTCATTCCGAGAACCAACCTGCGAAGAATTACACTCGGGGCGTCGGACATCGAAGTGACGAACGTGTGCTTGGGGACCATGACGTGGGGCGTGCAAAACACGGAAGAAGAAGCGTTCGAACAACTCGATTACGCGATAAAAGAAAGAGGAGTGAATTTTATCGACACCGCGGAATTGTACCCGGTGCCGTCGAGCTCGCCGTTGTGGGTGGCGGGAAACACGGAGAAAATTATCGGTAAATGGATCGGTAAAAATAAAGCGTTGAGGAAAGAATTGATCGTGGCGACAAAAGTGGCCGGGTTCATACAGCAAAGCGATATTCCGAAAATGAGGACCGAACCTCCCGGGACGGAGAAGATGAGCACGAGGCTGGATAGGAAGAGCATTTTGGCCGCGTGCGATGCGTCTTTAAGGCGGTTACAAACGGATTACATAGACGTGTACCAGTTACACTGGCCGGATAGATACATCCCGTTGTTCGGAGCGTGCGAGTACGACAGAAGAAAAGAGAGAGACGGGAAGTTTGCACCAATTGAGTTTGAGGAGACCGTGTTAGCGTTGAAAGAGTTATTGGATGCCGGGAAGATTAAGAGCTACGGTTTGTCGAATGAAACGAGTTATGGCGTGTGCGAATTTGTGAGAACAGCAGATAAGTTGGGCGTGCCGAGACCGGTGAGCATTCAAAACTCGTTTTGTTTGTTGCACAGATCGTACGAGACTGAGTTGGCGGAGACGTGTGCACCGAGTCATCATAATATTTCCTTGTTACCGTGGACGCCGTTAGCTGGTGGTGCTTTGAGTGGAAAGTATTTAAACGGCGCGAAACCGAAAAAGGCGCGATTTACCGAATTCCCTGCATTTCAAGATCGATACATCAACGAAGCTTCGCAAGTTGCCACGAAGAAATACGCAGAGATTGCGGAAAAGGCTGGCATGTCGTTAACCACCATGTCATTAGCCTGGTGTGCGACGCGTCAGTACGTCGGGAGTACCATCATCGGTGCCACAACAATGGAACAGTTGAAGGAGGACATCGACGCGTTCGAGCCCGGGATTATATTATCCGAAGAGACGTTACGAGCGATCGACGATGTTCACATGCAGTGCAGAGACCCGTGCATTAGAAACTATTAAAGAAATCATACATCCAAAGCAATAGTAACCGACGTTTTATTATTGATGTATATAGAATTTTTTATAACGTACGTACACGTAGTGTTCCTTTTTCTTTTGCAACAAACACCCCCTTAAGCATCTGCGTCACAAAAAAAACAGGTATTTATTATTACGTATTCGCAAGAATGCGACGAGGAAGACTCGATGCGTCGACTTCGTCGTCTTTACCTTCACGACGACGCATCGACCATCTCTCTCGCGTGTTGAGTAATCGAACGAGTTCATCGTCGTCTTCAACATCGATACACATTTATGGAGCGATTGTGATGGATATCCAGTGTGAGAACAATAATAAAGCATCGCTCGAGAGAGGCACTTCGGTCCCGGGATCGTGTTCGTACGTGCCAGGAGGTGTTGGAAGGAACATGTGCGAAACGTTGGGCGCTTTGGCGTTGGTTTCATCTTCGCGCGATGGATTGAATGTACATATGCACTCGCAAATAGGAGATGACTTTGGAAGGAAAATGGTCGAACAGTTGCAGCGGGAATTAAAAGTTGATGTGAAGGATGTAAGAACGGATTTTGGTACGAGAACATCCACGGTAGTAGCCTTATTAGACGCTCGCGATGGAGACAACGAACTGTTCGCGTGCGTGGCGGACGTGACGGATGTGGAGATACCTCTCAGGAACGTGAATTCGTCATCTGGCACGCGTTTTGTGGTCTGCGATGCGAATCTATCTGAGGAGGCTTTACGAAACGTCGTGAATGGTAAGGATCCACACCATGAGTGTGTATTTTTCGAACCCACGAGCGTGGCCAAGTCGGTGAAAATTGCAAGTATAGTGGACATGGTGGACGCGACGTCGCCAAATGCGAAAGAGCTTCGCGAGATGGCGAACGCGTTAAGGAGAAAGTTAGCGCCCGGATCGCCGCCGTCGCCATGTCCGTTTAATCCGAATTTGAAGTTTGCGTCGGCGCAGGACGCTTTAAACGTGTTAGCCGGAGATTTGCAAATTTTGCATTCACACGGCGTGAAAGTGGTGTTTTTGACGCTCGGCGAGTTAGGCTCGATTGTTTCCTCGAGTTGCGTCGAGAGTGGCAAGACGAGATACGCGCACGTGGGGGCGGCGAAAGTGAACGGTACAAATATATCCGTGGTCGGAGCCGGAGATGCTTTTGTAGCAGGCACCGTATACAAACTCGCCTCTTCGTCAAAGGTCAAATTCAATTTCAAAGAAAATGTCGATGCCGCTGCTTTCGGCTCCAAAGTCGCCGCAGCATGCCTTGAAACGACTAGTAATTCGCTCGGCAGTAGTCCAGAGAATATTAGCAAGTTAGAAAAATTAGTCAGAGAAGAAAACAATAGTCGAAATAGTAGCTCTAGAATAGTAGAATTGACGCCACTCATAGCCGCGTTTCCTTGATGATGTAAAACAAAATATTGCATTAAGAAGTTGTTGCCACCAAACCACTCTCCGTCCTCGCTGGACGATAATAATCGTTAATTTGCGGTTGAAACGTGCACTCTCTCATCTCGCGTCTTAATTTCTCCCGATTCAACTTTTCCTCCTTCTCTTTCAATCTTTGCGCTTGGTTTCGGGCAAAGTTGAACTCTTTCGGTTTTGTAATCTTATGTCGCACGTCTATCTGCGAGACATTTTCTAAAAATACTTTTTGTCTTCGACTTTCTTTCTCAGCTTTCATTTTCGTCGCTTTTTCGACGTTGTCGTAGTACTTATCTATGCCCTTGACGATCTCTTCCGCGGGGACGTGCGGATTCGAAATGCCAATGTCGGATTTAATCTGCGGTGAAAACGTGCAAGTTTTACGTTCTTCAAACACGCGTTCGCGTCTGGCGCGTTCCAGGTTATACTCGCGCATTTCCTTTTCAGATTTCACTCGGTACGTAATTGTGTCCACGTCGTATTTACCGTAACTGCCAGATTTCTTACTCACGGCGAGAAGAAAATCTGCGTCGTCTATTTTCTGGTTCACGTGTGGGCTAAACGTGCATTCCTTCAACGTCTCCATTTCGTGCAATTGCTTTGCGGCTTCTCTTTCTAAGTCATTGGATTTCGAACTCGCGAGTTCGTCTAAGTTCGTCGCGTTTGCTATGGCATTTGATTTGTCATTGATTTTTGGTATGAACGTGAATTGTTCGTCGCGTTCTCGGCGCATACTTTCAGCGCGTTCGTGCATGTCTTGCACCTCGGTAATCGCCAGGCGTCGGGATCGTTCACTTTGTGTCTCGTAATAATGTTTCTCTGACGACGAATGTATGTCTGGAGAAAACGTGCACTCATTTTCAAACACTTGCTCGTGCAACGCGTTCCTATTCGCCCGTTTCGCGCGAATTCTCGAGGCAAATTCGTATTGTCGCTCCAGGAAGCCTTCGCCAATTTTACCGTTTTGAATGTTTTTGCGCATAATTTTTTCCGAGTTTGCAGAGATGGTAATCTTCGGGAACGATTTTATGTTCTCACTTCCATCCTTGTCTTCGTCATTTACACTTGTCGTCGTTTTTACGCACTTCATACTATCATCGTTCTCTTTCTTCCGTCGATTCGCGAGCGCGGCTAACTTTTCACTCGTACTTCGCATCTTCTTCGGCTTGAACGTATGTGCTTCTCGAAACGCCTCTTCGACTTTCTTTGCCGCCTCGCGCATGACTCGTTCTCGTTTCTCGGATATCCCTTTTAACCGTTCGTGCATAGGTGCGCCATAAGAGGAAGTCGCTCTTTTCGTCGACGCGTGTCGCAACTCCTTTTGTATTTTTTTCTCCTCGTGTTCGCGACGTTCTCGTAAACGTTCCTCTCGCACTTGCGCCTCCACGTGTAACCGTTCGCTCACAGATTTTACGCTCGTACCTTCTTCTTCTTCTTCTTCTTCTTCTTTTTTACTTCCTTTTTTCAATGCTAAAATCTTCGGTCGAAACGTACACTCCTTCTCTAACGTTGCCTTCTCCGCCTCTCTCTTCGCCGCTTCTCTCTCGCGCACGATATCTAACCTCGATTGGAGCAAACGTTCTCGTCGTGCCTTTCTTCGTTCCGAGTCTTCCTCTAAATATCCTTTCGCGATCGTTTTTGGTTGGAACGTGCACGTCGACCGCGTCTCTTCGTCCGCTTTCTGCAGTATCTGCTCGAGCGAGTGTCTATTCGTCGCCTTTTTCACTGCGTCTCTTTTCGTCTGCTGCGTACCACCAAAAATCTCTCTCGGACGCGTCGTCGTCGTCGTCGTCGTCTTCTCCGTCCACGCGGGCGTCGCGTCTGGAAACGTCTTCTCGTCGACGATCGCATTTTCTCTCTCCCGTCGTTCCCTCGGTTTCCGGTACACCGTCGCGTTCGGGCTCGTCCATCTCTTCTTCTTCTTCTTCTCCGGAAGTCGTTGTTTGCCTCCCGACACATCTTCGCGTCGCACCAACGCCAGCTCGCATCGCGTGATTTCCAAGTTTATCGCGTCGATTTCGAACAAATCTTCTTCTTCTTCTTCTTTCGTCTTTTTTGTCGTCGGCGACGTCGTCGTCATCGCTCGAGAAGAGACGCAGTCGTCGTCGTCTCTTCCTTTTTTTGACGAGACTCACACAAAAGAGAGACAAACAAAAACCAACGGACTTTTAGGTTTAGGGTTTTGTTTCATTTTAACACCTTAAACGTAAGATCGAGAAAGAGAGAAAAAAGAATTTATGGGAGAAAAGGATTACAGGTGGACATCGACACCACAAAGCGGAAGGAGCGTTTCGATTCAGAGAAACAACAACAACACATACTATAATGTCGTTGTCGTCGTCGGTCGCCGCGTCGTCGTCGTCGCGGACGACGACGACGACGACGACGTCTCGTCGTCACCAGCGCAGGTACGGGTCTCTCTCTCTCTTTCGATTTTTGCGCTTAATGGGGAATCGTCGTCTCCCAATTGTCTCAATCATGTCTCTCGCGCGTGCATTTTGATGATTACCTTTACTAATTCTTTTGTGTAGGTCCGCGAGACGCGCGCTCGCCGCGACGCGCGCCGCCGCGAAAAACGAGAACGAGGAGGCACCCGCCGAAACGGCACCGACGCTGGTACCGTCCAACGCCGCGTCCATCAAGGTAACATCACCACCACCATCTCTCTTTTTTTTTTCACTCGTCGGTTTCGTTCGATCGCGATCTTAAGTGGGTGGGTGTTTTTTTCGCGCTCTCGATTTTTTGTTAATTAAAAAAGGTGTCCAAAAAAATCGTATGGTGAAACAATGGGGAACTGCTTTCTCTTGGAAACTTTTTGCTTTATTATGTCGTCGCTGACTCTCTCCTTCGTCGTCTCTCTCCTCATCGATAACGAAATAAAAAAACGCGCGCGTCGTTTGCGTCGCAAGGTGATTGGCGTCGGCGGAGGTGGCTCGAACGCGGTGAACAGAATGGTGGAAACCGATATTCAAGGCGTTGAGTTTTGGGTGGTGAACACGGACTCGCAAGCGTTGAAATCTTCGACCGTGCCGAAAACGAACGCGATTCAGATTGGCGAAACGCTGACGAGAGGTCTCGGCGCCGGGTCGAACCCGGAGATTGGGCAGAAAGCGGCAGAAGAATCGAGGAAATCGATCGAAGACGCGTTGAAAGGGTCGGATATGGTGTTTGTGACGGCCGGGATGGGCGGCGGCACCGGGTCTGGAGCGGCGCCGGTGGTTGCGAACGTCGCGAAGACCTCGGGGATTTTAACAGTTGGGATCGTGACCATGCCGTTTAAGTTTGAAGGGAGACAGAGGTATAATCAAGCGATGGAGGCGGTGGAAAGGTTGAGACAGAACGTTGATACTTTGATTGTGATTCCGAACGACCGTTTGTTGTCGACTGTGGATGGCGCGTTGCCGTTGCAAGATGCGTTTTTATTGGCGGATGATATTTTGAGACAAGGCGTGCGAGGTATTTGCGATATTATCGTGTTACCGGGTTTGATTAACGTCGATTTCGCGGATGTGAGAGCAGTGATGGCAGACGCTGGGTCGTCTTTGATGGGTATTGGTCGCGCGACTGGGAAGAACAGAGCGAGAGATGCAGCGGCTGCGGCGATTTCGTCTCCGTTGTTGGATTTGGGCATCGATCGAGCAACCGGTATCGTGTGGAACATTTCCGGCGGGAAGGATTTGACGTTACACGAAGTCAACGAGGCGGCGGAGGTGATTTACGATTTAGTCGACGACTCCGCGTTGATTATCTTTGGGGCAGTGGTGAACCCGACCATGCAATTAGCAGATGGGGAGGTTGCTATTACGTTGATTGCGACGGGCTTTTCGCCATTTTCTCAATCGAGCGTCGAGGAACAAAGAGCGCCGAGAGCTGTCGCACCACCGCAGGCGGCACCGCAGATGCCTCCGGCGCAACAACAACAAGAGCCATCTGGATGGGGGAATCAGCAAGCGCCGCCGCAGCAACCGGAAGGTGGACGATCAGCCATCCCAAGCTTTTTGCGAAAAAGAATGGGTCGTTAAGTTCGAAAAGATAAAAATTGAGAAGATACGGAGCAAGAGCTAACAGAGTTGCGCATGAACCTAGTAATTACGTGCATTAATTGCGCTCTGCGTGCGTGTATGTAAAAGAAGAAAATCAATTTAATGAACACCTCAATCTAAGAAATTTGACATACAAATTATGAGTTTCACAAGAGAACTTTTACACCTTCGCCTTCGACGACTTGTTTTGCACGTCTGATGACATCATCAGTTGGCGCTTTCATGTTCTCTAACCTGTAAGGAATATTCATCTCTCTGTACTTGAACGCACCAAAGTTATGGTAGGGTAAAATCTCGACACCTTTGATGCACTTTTTGTGCATCTTCGCGAGAGCGGCAACTCCGAGTAACTCTTCTTCCCCGTCGGTAACGATTTCTTGAAACTCCTTGTCGTCACTAGACATCAAAACAAATCTCAACCACGTGGGCACTTTGTGTTGCTCTAGTTTCGTCAAAAACGCGAGCATGACGCCAAAATTTTCCGGACGACCTGTTATCTTTCCATATCTCTCCGGGTTGGAGCTCTTGCAACACACGAGCGCCATGTCGATGTTCGGCAACACGAAATCCCATATCTGTTCGTTTCCATGCGCGGCCGTATCGATAATCGCTGTTAATCCTCTCTTATGTGCTTCTTTTGCCAAGGCTACCACGAATCGATACTGTAACATGCACTCCCCTCCACTCATTGTTATCCCGCCGCCAGATTTCTTATAGTATGCAACCTTCGTCTCCAACGCAGAAAACACGTCCTCTTTGCTCATCTTCTTGCCGACGTCTTCCTGAAGGGAATCGGGGTTGCAACAGAACGCGCATCGCTTCTGGCACCCTTGGAAAAACACCATCGCTCGAAGCCCCGGTCCGTCCACGGACGTCATGCTGTCGATGGAGTGTATCCATCCCCAATTTTTCGCGATGAATTCGTCTGTTTCAAAGTCCCATTCGTTACCGCACGCTTCTTTTATTGCGGAAATATCTTCGATGTCGACGGAACTACCACTCGCGACGCAGCGGTGCGCGCGTGGAATGTTCGTGCCCCTGGAATGCTTCGCCCCGCCTTTTGACGCGAGTCTTCTCGGCGACTCTCGATCCTCCATTAAACAGTAGGGTATTTTTTTATATCGCATTTTATATGCATTTGTATCGCGTATTTTTTGGTTACGTTTCGATACAGATACGAAAAAAGTTCTTCACTTTTATCGCGCCCGCGCGCGCGCTCGCTGTGTCTCTGGTCTGCAGCACACAATGCTCGATCCATCGAAGAAGCTTCCACGCGAAATTCCAACAGCGCCTTCTTCGGATACCATCGATGTCGCGAAATGGATCGCGAAAAACTACGACCCGTTCGACGGCCAGTTTACGCCTTCTTCGGCGACAGAGAGAACGAAAGCTCTTTTGAGAGAAGTCGAAGATAAACAAAACAAAGAAATCGCCAAAGGAGGCGTTTTGTGTTGCGACTCGAAGACGCCGTCGACGATTTTAAGCCACGGGGTTGGATACATCGCGGACGATTGTGTGCTCGATTCCCTGATCGTAGGGCTGCAAACGACGAAAATGCTAGAACGGACTATGAAGTTGAAAGGAGGTACGAGAATGGTCGAGAAAGCGTTGAAAGAGAATGGCGAACGCATGGATCCATTCACGAAGAAAGTGTTTGAGCAAAACGTGAGGACACATAACGAGTGCGTGTTTGATTTATACACGCCGGAAATGAGGTTGGTGAGGTCGGCGCACGCGCTCACAGGCTTACCCGATAGCTACGGACGCGGGCGCCTCATCGGAGACTATCGAAGAGTCGCGTTGTATGGGTTGGATCGGTTGATCGAGGAGAAGCAGAGAGATATGGCGAGATTAGATATCTCACAAGCAAACGAGTCGAACATGGAAAAGAAAGATAAGATTGCTATGCAAATTAGAGCTTTGCATTCGTTGGACATGTTGGCAAAACAGTACGGGAAAAACATCTCGAAACCGGCGACGACGGCGAAAGAAGCGGCGCAGGCGATTTATTTCGCGTATTTGGCGGTGGTAAAATCGAATGATGGAGCGGCGATATCATTTGGAAGAGTCGACGCGTTTTTGGACATTTACTTTGAGCACGATTTTCGCACCGGAGTACTCGCGAGCGAAGACGAAGCGCAAGAAATTATCGATAACTTAGTGCTTAAATTGAGATTGGTTCGACATTTGCGTCCGAAGGCGTACGACGAGATCTTTGCAGGTGACCCGATATGGGCGACGAACGCCATCGCCGGTGTTTTGGAAGACGCCAATCACGGAACAAAGAAGCACATGGTGACCAAAACTTCGTATCGTTTTCTTCAAACGCTCGTGAATTTAGGCGCTGCGCCGGAACCGAACATGACGGTTTTATTCGACGAGTGTTTGCCAGAGGGGTTCAAGAAGTTTGCGACAGATATCTCTATCACGAGTAGCAGCGTCCAATACATCAACGATAAACTCCTCCGCGAAAACTGGAGTTGTGATACGACCGTTTCCTGCTGCGTCAGCGGCATGCGTCTCGGCAAAGATGCTCAGTTTTTCGGCGCCCGTTGCAATTTACCGAAAATTCTCTTATACGCTCTGAATGATGGTAAAGACGAAATTTCCGGTAACCAAATTGCGCCCATAGAACTGGCGCAGCAGTTTGAATCGCTCGCGGAGAAAGCCCAAACGGACGAAAATTTCATTCATCTCGATTACGAAGACGTGAAGAAACGTTTCGAGACGTACATGGATTGGATCGCTGCGTTGTATGTATCGACCATGAACGTCATCCATTTTTCACACGAAAAGTACGCCTACGAAAGTTTATTGTACGCGTTGATGGATTCTGAACCTGACTACAACATGGCGTTTGGCATCGCTGGTTTATCCGTGTTGGTCGATTTGCTTTCGGCAATTAAACACGCCAAAGTTCGTCCGATTTTCTCGGAGGAGACGGATATGAAAGGTATCATTACATCGTTCGACGTCAAAGGTGAATTTCCAAAGTACGGCAATGACTCGGATGACGTGGATGAACTCGCAAAATGGGTCGTGAATACGTTTATCGAAAAACTTCGCAAGACACCCGCATTCAAAAACGCCAAGCACACGCTTTCGATTCTCACCATTACATCGAACGTCATGTACGGATCGAACACCGGAGCGACGCCTGATGGTAGAAAATTGGGTGAAGCGTTCGCTCCCGGTGCGAATCCAATGCATGGACGCGACGATACCGGCGCGCTGAACTCTCTCAACTCAGTCGCGAAAGTACCGTATGGCGCATGTTTGGACGGGATCTCGAACACGTTTTCAATCACAAAAGGTAGTTTGGGCAAAGACGATGGGAGTCGAACCGGGAATCTGGGTTCACTTTTAGCCGGGTATTTCGAGAAAGGTGCTATGCACTTGAACGTAAACGTTTTATCGCGAGACACACTAAAAGACGCGCAGATTCATCCAGAAAATTATCCGAATTTAACGATTCGTGTATCCGGCTACGCGGTAAAGTTCATCAAACTCTCGAAAGCGCACCAGGATGAGGTAATAAGTCGCACATTCCACGAGTTCATGTGAGCGCAGAAGAGAGTAGTCAGAAGAAGAAAAAAGAGAGAGAATACACAAGACAAACACAGTGAAGTAACGAATAATTATCGCAGGCAGGAACCATATTTTCTTAATACTTTTGTTTTAATGCAAATGTTGTTGTTGCTAAGTTACTTTCAAAATGATATCTAGTATTCTCGTTCCCGTGAAAATCACCGCTTCGCTTGAAACTTATATTTGTACTTGGCATCCGTCATCGATTCCGACGACACATGTTGACCCCTAATTACACTCTCCGTTACCGACTGCCTTGACTTCGATTCCGTCCCGTAGCTATTGAATTTCGGTACCTCTACCGAAAAGAGGGCATCCTCCTCGCTATCTGTTATGGATTCTAATCCCGATTTGCCGTTTTGTAACCGGATAATCACAATCAATGAGGACCCCCACAATAACAAGAACGCGCACGCCGCGATGAGCCACCCACCCCAAACTATGCTCATAGACTCCAGCGCATCGTCTACGGAGTCCTCTAACTTTTCCAAAGCGTCCGAAACCATCTTGCACGTAGCTAATGCCATGATGTCCGACTCTTGATCCTTCAACGCGAGTATCACTTTCGAATTCTTCACCATGGCATCGAACAAGTTGGCCGGGATTTGAGCTGGTTCTTCTTTGCCACACTGCTCAACCAACGCAACTTGCGTGGAATCGTATTGACATCGAGAGTACATGGTGCCAACTTCGTCAATCTTCACCTTATGGTTTCTTCCTGCAGTTTCGTTGAAATAACCTCTTTGCGTCTTGATGTATGTCTTCGTGTTGGACGGGATCAACGCTCGGCGATAAGCATCGCAGAATGCGGTATAATAATCATCCCCGGGTCGGTCAAACGCGCAATATTTGGAAGCTGCTTCTGCGTCACCGTCGTATTCTTGATCGATGAGCGGTAACGTTTTCCTCGGATCGTACATTTGAATGAAATCGTTGTAGAGAAAAACGCCGGCGGCTATGGACATGCGCGCAGTATTCATAAGTTTGACTACGTCTTTACCATCCAAGCACGGCAACGCATTTTCTAAATCCGAATCAAACGTGTAACCAAACTTTTGCGAGACGGAATATTCCGCCGAAGCGTACTGAAAGTCCGCCAAGAGCGTCGTCGTACTGGTGAGTATACCCCAGAACAACCACGAACAGACGAGCGAAAGAGTGAGAAAACCAGTCAAGTATGTAAACCATCGCCATTTACCGACAAGAGAGGTAAGCACGAGGACAATACCACCCAAGCCCATCACCGCTGCTATAACCAAAGCAACATCCGCGGCAGATAATCCAACTTCCATGTATTTTTCCGTCTTTTCGTCGATTTTGGAAATGTTCGCGATAGCATCTGCTAAAGCCAAAGCCTCGGATTCCGCTTCATATGTAAACATTTTCGCGTCGTCAAAAGCTTGGATAGTTCTCACACTTAGCGCGTTCATCTCCGCAGTTGAGTTGGAAATACTGTCCGCGATGACTTGAATGTCTTGTTGCAACGACATGCCTTTGCTCCAAACGAGGAAACATCCAAGACAGGCAATTAAGGCGAACAAAATCAACTGCGCGCGCGCAAAGAACAAACCAGTTCCAGAGAATGGCCTCCAGTTGCACGCATTTCGGCCAAAGCATGACTCAAACCAGTGTCGTCGATACCAGAAGACAAACGAGAAGAACAAAACGAAAATGGCAACGGCAATGCCTGGAAGCGATTGCCCGACTAACATCATCGTATAGTCCTTATTGACGCCAAACTCCAAATCGTCAAAGCCTTGGAAAGTGCGAGGATCGTATCGCGGGATACCAAAGAAACCATTGGATTCTTCTAAGTGGCTTACAATGGGCACGCACGAGGACAAGTCACTCGTGTCATCGCAGCTGTAATGCTTGACGAACGCTTTCGTGCCGTTGTTGATGATATCCTTCGTGTTCGCTTTCTTCGAAATGATGTCGAACCAACCGCGAATATCTTGATTGAAATTCGGCGCGTCACAAAATATGCGTTCCATGGTCGTTACCGCACCAACTTTCCACATGGAGATGTCTTGATTGAATACTCTGCTATTTTCAAACTGGTGCGCCATCACTTTGTTGTTAGAGATGTCCCATTTGTTCAAAGGCGAGTTGAAACTCGTGGCGTTGTAAAACATGTATTCGGTGGAAAGGACGCTGCGCATGTCCCATGAGTTGATATCCTGGTTGAACATAAACGTATCTCTGAACATGTAGTTCATGTACTTGACATTCCTTGTGTCCAAAAAGTTCAAAGGTTGATCGAATTCCCAAGCGCCGTCAAACATTCTGTCCATATCCTTCACGTTCGTGGTGATCCAATATGTCAACGGCGAATTGAAGCGCTTCGCCCCTTTAAACATGCCTTGCATGGAAGTCACCGCGGTGGTGTTCCAGTTGGACAAGTCGCCGTTGAACTGTTCGCGGTTGACGAAAGCGTTACGCATGTCGGTGATTTTAGAAACGTCCCATTGATCGATGGTTCCTTCTCCCGTACGCTGTGAAAATTTGAAACACTTGCCGTTCACCGGCGCCTCTTGCAAACATACTTGGATCTTTTGGTAAAATTCGGGGACCGTTTTGATCGTCTTTACGTTTTTCTTCACGCCTTTGTACACTGGAAACGGTCTTGGTCCGGCTAATTCGCTCTCCTCGCCATCTATAGGCGCAGTGAAGCCGCTCGAGAACTCCTCGAGCAGCATGCCATTTTCGTCCGTGTTCAAGTTCCCTCGACGCATTTTATCTGTGAAGTTGGAGTAATCGTGAAACTTCGTCCACTTTGGCACGTATTTCTGTTTCTCGTATTGCGCGACGGTTGGTTTAAAGCTCTTCGCTTCTTGTTGCATCTCCTTGAAAAGCTTCTCCTCTCCGTACGTCATCCCGGTTTTCGGGTTGATCTTCGTCGATTTCGGATCAGCTTTCGCCACGCCTCCCTTCGCGTCTATCAAATTCACGTCGTTCGGCCTCGGTCGTCCATCTTGCACCCATTTCTTATACTCATTCGTCCCTGGCGTCGGCTCAATCCACGTCGCGTCCATCGTCGTCGATTTGCCTTTGGTCGCGATGACGTCATACGCCTCCGGGTTCTTCATCTTCTCGTTGATCATCTCTTGGTACGCTTTCAGCTGATCGTCCCAATCCGCTGTTCCACTTGTTGCTATTTTATGCATGTATTGCAACCTCTGCGCTTCAAACTGCTTATATAATTCATCTTCTTTTAAATCGCCGGATTTATCTGTCATCTCTTTGTTCATCTTCTTGGAAACCTCCGCGATGGCCACGTTCTGCGCATCTTTCGGATCAATCCCGACCGACTTCAACAGCTTAATCTCCTCTTTGCTCATCTTTTGACTCCGAATCTTCGCTTTCGCTTTCTCAATCTTCATTCGCATTCGCTTCTCTTCCTTTGCTTTGTCCATCTCGAGTTCCTTCTTCTGGTCCTCTTGCAAGTGGTACTTCCCCGGGTGCAACGTCCTGTCCTTCAATTGCTCCGTCGTCAGTTCCCGGTCCGGGTGCATCGCTTGGTAATGCATCACTAACTGCTCCGTTTCCGGATAGTCTTCGACCTGTCACACGTAGTTTCAAAACGAGACGGAGAGAAAAAAGTAGGGTAAGAGAGTGAGAATGATGTCCTCGTCGGCGCCCGCGCGGTCCGAAGAGACGTCGATCCTCCATCGCTGTTTTCACACATCATCATCATCGCGCATTCGTCGAATCAGAGAAGGCCGCGGTTTGCTCCTCTGCTGTCGTCGTTGGGGGGGAGAGCGCGCCGAGAAACAAAAACGATTACGATGATAACAACATCAAACGCACGTTATGCGCCGGATGGTCCTGCAAAACGTCCATCTTGTGTTCGATCGCCGCGAGGTAGGCATCCATGTCCTCGATGTGTCCGATGGTGCTCGCAGCGGCGCGAACTTCATCCGTGTTCAACGCCGGGTCTAAGAGATGCCGATGCGTCTCGTCGTCCTCTTCCCCAGAAGAAGAAGAAGAAGACTTCGATGACAAAACTTTCTTCGTCTTCAGCGCGCGCGCCGACGAGAAAAGACTCAGGAGGAGGAGGAGCAACACCACCACCGTCGACACCGCGCCGAGCCGGCCGACGACGACGCCGCTCCGCCGACGCATCCTTCTCAAAGTCCTTTGGGTACAAGCGTCACAGTTCTTTGAAGCGCCGCGGGGGAGGGAGGCAAATTTTGTATCTTCTTTTTTTTGGTGGTTTTCTGTTTAGGGTTTAGGTGTGTG